>OMKK01032550.1:26676-38844 GCA_900302305.1 Polymixia japonica | reverse complement strand
ATCCATGGTATCTCCTTGCCCCATGCCAAAAGTAAACTGGGTTAGGCTCAAGCCCCCCGCGACCCTGAAGAGGAATAAGTAGGTTAAGAAAATGAGTGAGTGACGATGAGTGAATTAAATGAAATGACCATATTTATATGGTTAATTTCTGTTATTTCTTTTTTTTTGTTATTTGGCAGAATTTTTCTGTCAACTTTTCTGTCAACTGTTTTTGACAGGGTAAGACTAAGCCAAACTCTAAATTTATTGATGATTTGTCAAAATTAATCAATAATAAGGCCCAGAGATTTCAATATTCATATATGTTGCTCTGAAAACATTTTTGCCCAAGAAAACCTTATTGGAGTATTTTAACCTGTTAGTTTATGGGCCGATTTTCCAAAGCCGTGCATTTTGTTGCTCTTTCCAAGCTCCCCACAGCAGCTGAAACAGCCAACCTACTAGTCAACCATGTCTTCCGCCTGCATGGAATCCCTTTCAACATAGTTTCTGACTGGGGACCCCAGTTAATTTTCCCAGGTTTGGAGGGCTTTCTGTCAAGCCCTTGGAGCCACGGTGAGTCTCTCTTCTGGGTACCACCCACAGACCAACGGACAAGCGGAATGGGCCAAGCTGCGTTTCGCTGCGTTGCCGCCCGCAATCCCTTGGCTTGAAGCACACATCACCCTTGGATTGAATACGCACACAACTCCCTATCCAGTGCGGCCACAGGTATGTCACTTTTCAAATGTTCCCTAGGTTATCAACCACCCTTGTTCCCTGTGCAGGGGAATAATCCTGTGGGCGTCTAGGTGGGATGGGAGTGACCAGTTCCAGGAGAGCATTTTATTTTATTTTGTTTGGTTTTGTTTATGTATGCATGGATATGTTGTCTTGTTCTGTCTTCTGTACTTGTTGTACTTTGTCGGACCCCCTCGAAAAAGAGATGATACATCTCAAGGGGATATCCTTCCAATAAAGGTTCAATAAATAATAAGATCACCATTCCCTTGGTCCAAAACCACCTCCACCATTGCCGAAAGATCTGGAGGAATGCCCGCTCTGCTCTGCTCTGATGACCGGAACTGGCACATCGCTGACCACCTGACCCTGCTCCCACCTATCAGATCAGAAAGTTTGGCTGTCCGCTCAGCATCTTCTGTTAAAGACTGACTCCTGGAAACTCACTCCCTGTTACATTGGACCCTTTGAAATAGACTCAATCATTAACTCATCTGTTGTCAAGCTCAAATTGCCCGCAACAACAAAACTCATGAATTAAATACTGCTAACAGCCTAATTCTCAAATTGGATGAGACCCCAATTTGTTATAGTCCGGCTCTTTACAAATCTAACAAAAATGTTGTTTCTAACAAATTACACTGACAAGGGAACATGCTGCCAGGTTAACTAAGATAATACCAAATAACTTATACAGGAAATCAAAGAGCTCCAGCATAACACGACATGGTGCTAGGGAAGAGAGAGCCCCGACTACCAGGATGGGGTGGGTTTTATGTAACCTGGAGACAGTGGCCAACTGCCTCCAATTCCTTGATGGCCTCCAGTTCCAATCAACCAGGATCCAGCAACACTGAAAGACAACACACAACACAGCAACACCACAACACACACAAGCCCTGGCCGTCACATGTCACACATGTCCCCCCCACTTTTTGTCTTTGGGAATCTTAGTTTTTTTACATTGCCTGCCTGTCTGCGCCGATTTCAGACCTGTGTCTGTAATTACAAAAATCACTCAAAATATAATGGCGCAGTGCTTTGCATACATCTGGCTTTAGCATGGCACCTCACTCTCCTCTAGCCGCTCCTCCTTGCCCCCCACTCTGCCACACATGACAAGACAAAACACATCATTCGGGAGTAGGGTTGGGTATCAAGGACCAATTCCAAATGATCAAGAACCATGGATTCTAGTTTCATGGCTGCACCCTCCAAAAAAAGCTGTGTGCCCAAAAGTGGCGTGCACTGACTTGAAATTCCGCAATGCGCTGTGCCCAAAGTTCAAATAATTAGAACTTTAACCTCTAAAACCTCTAAGCTCAAAAGGCTGGACCAATGGCATTGCTTAGTTAGTCAGAGGTTGTTTGACTGGGAAAAAAATAAACAAACTGTAATCATGGAGGAGAAGCTTTTGGTATTGTGTCTGATTGTGTCTGTGTTTCCTGAGTTGTACAATACAACTTTGAAATCATACGTTTTGTGTGTATGTGAGTGTATGTCTGAGTGGGTGACTTAACTCTACAGTTCTGTGTTATTGTTTTATGTTTATTGTTTCTTGTTACAGTTTTGTGTTACTGTTTGATTGCCATTTCTCTGTGATGTTTTATCAGTGATGATTTATAACTGTGATGCTTTTTTAACAAATGTTTTAATTGTGACCTGCCAAGGGACGGCAGATGTAAATTAGCTTTGACCTAACTCTGGTACAAAAATGGAAACATTTATGTTTTTTATTGTACATCGTCCCTTTACAAATAAACTAATAAATAAATAAAAAATACCGGGACCTGTCCAGGAAAGGTTATACATGACATAGAATATTGCTGCAGATGGGGATTCCAGGTCAGTAAATTTTATTTGCTTATTAACCTTTATTTAACCAGGAAGTCCCGTTGAGATTAAAAATCTCTTTTTCAAGAGAGACCTGACCATGGTAGCAGCCAAACAAGTTTAAAAAGGACAACAAACAAATTCACCACACAATACAATATAATTCACAATTAGTGCACAAATGACAACAAATACAACATTAAGGGCAGATTGGTAACAGAAAACAGTTCTCAACTAACCTCATTTGTTATGCTTGGAACTATGTGTTTAAAATCATCCAATGAAATTAACTTGTCCGATGTTAGCTTTTTTTTAAGGTTATGTAATACTTGTAGGAGGGCACTGTATTGGTTAATTTAGAACCAAGGTAAAACAAATTATATAACATGGTCAGGCCTTATGTTATGAAATGATGTATTATGAAAACAATCAATAGAAGATAGGGAAAATAAACATTTTAAATAAGCATGACACATTCTGGCAAGACTCCATTAGATAAAGATAAAACACTGTTTTTTAGAAAATTATAACATTAGTATTATTTGATAAAGTTTAATAGAAGGCTGCATAGACAGAGAGCAAGTAACGTTTTCTGTGAACTATGGCCCACTTTTCGAAGACATGGTCAGTAGATCATGACCTACTTTCATAGGCCACCTGGTCTCATACGTGACTGGAATCACGTTTTTGAGACAGAAAGAAGCGTGATCTAGGTAGACGTGAACGTTCAAGTACACAAAACACGCCCAAAAGTGGGTGGAGGAAAACACTAAATTGTTCACGCTAGCATGTTTTTATTGGTGGATCTTATAGACTGGGAGGGGTTAACTAGGAAGGAATATGTATATAATTGGCTGCTCGAGGGCAAAATTTCAGTTCTGTCCCCAGGGACAGGCTCACGTTTGTTGTTGTATCGACCTTTCGAGAGAACAATAAACTTCTTCACAACAGATTCCGCCAGCCTGCAGTGTTTGATTTTTCTTCAAAGAGATTTTTTGAGACTAAGTGTTGGCAGGAAGTCCTAACTCTATCTGGCCCAGGTGTTAGACTTCTCGATGCGACAGCACCCTTTCAAAGGCTGTTCCTTCAAAGGTTAAAATGCATAAATCATCAAATGACTGAGAGCATTCTTTTGAGAAGACCATGAACCAACAAACAAAACAGGTCCCAAAATGGAGCCTTGAGGGACACCTTTAACAATCTCAAGAAACACAAATTTGTTGCCCTCTGAAGAGACACATTGAGTTCTCTCCATCAGTTTCTAAACCACTCAACAGTATTGTAATTAAAACCAGTAATCATAGCAGTAATATAGCAGTAATCAAATTTGATAGCATGAAATGTTAGCTTCATGCTACAGCCAAATCAATGAGGGTTATCATAAATTTGCACCCAATCTCGCACAAAACACATAACGTGACTGGTGTGAAAGGGGGCATTCACATTATAAGTGCAGCACAGTTTTCTGTGTTCACATAAGCACAAGCAAGCTGCACTCACTCGCCAAACAAAAAAGGATATGTAGCCTATGCTTGCACGAACAACAATATCTGAAATTAGTGTGGGAAATAAGACAAGAGAGAGAAAGAGAGATAATTTGCTGTTGTATTTTGTTGAGGTTGCTGTATGATTTTAAAGTGGGCACTGTATAACTCCGGGAACTCCGATATGCATAAAATGCTCTTTTGCTCCATTGTTGTTGACACGTCAAGGTGAGGTGGCACTGCCCACTGCAGAAACTATTGGCTGTGCGTTGAAAGGTCAGCGACTGAACAGGTCAAAGTGGAACTTGGTTGAACTTTCAGCACAGGGCGCAACGCTTATGACTGCACAGCAACTCTGGTCAGCGCAAAATGTCGCTCCATTGAAATCAACTGTGAGTTTTGTGCAATGGCATAATCCTGACAACATGTGTCCTATAATGTGATAACCCTCTGGACTAGACCCAGGCAGGATGCTGTAGACTGTTGAGTTATACATCACATTAGTTTCAGTTTCTTCTTGTATGGTAGACTGTGTGTTCCATCAGATTTTATTTATTTTGTTTGTGCATCAATGCATGTATTTGTATTACTGATGCTTAACTGTATTTGTATACCAGAGACAATTTCATCTGTAACAGTTATTTAATGAGATGTGATCACTGTGTATCTTAATTAGCCCGTGGCCTCAGTAGTTCTGTTTTTTTTAACCAATCTTTATTGTAAAGATTTCACATACAGAGTCACAAGGAGACACACAGAAAACCAAGAAAGACAAATTAAAACATAAATACAAAAAAATAAAATATTACGTTTAATAATGCCAGGGTTTGTGTTACATCATATTTTGTTAATAATTTAAAAGTCTTAATAGCTTTTTTGTTTTTAACACTACATAAAATGGTGCTATATTGTTTAAATTAATTAATAAAATGCAGGAAAGTTGGCTTGGTTCTTGACCCTTTTTTCTTGTGAATATGGAATTTTTCAAAAATAATAAGTAATTGTATGACATATTGCATGTCATTTTCAATATTCTCTTGACTAAAATATATCATTACATCAAACATGTTTATTTCAGCATTAATCTTAAATGTCCTTTTTAGGAAATTGGTTACATCAATCCAGAACATTCTTGTATATATACAGTGAAAAGATAGATGGGAAATATTCTTTGTCTACTCCACAAAAATCACAGTTATAATTAATATCCAGTTTTAATCTTTCTAACGCTTGTTTTACAGGTTAGATTCTATGCAATACCTTGAACGATACTTCCTTAAACTTGTTATTGATACAATATTTGTCACACATTTTCCATGCTTTCTCCCACTGTATATCATTACACTAGGAGGACCAAAAACATCTAGATGATGGGATAGTAACACAACTGAGTGTATTCTTGATATTCTTGTTAGAGAACTTTTCAATATATTAGTTCCACCAATATAAATATTTTCCACACAATCTTCTACCAGCTGTTTTTTGAACATTTTTTGAGCACCTGCCCCCTTAGAAGCTTGTGCACGTGCCTGCCTTTTACCTGAAAGAATAATTTACAGATGAGAAACAGCGACACCATCTGAGCTTCATTGATGAGACATATATCAGTCTTAAATAGTAAGACTAGAGATTTGACGGTATTTTTTTTCTAGTTAGAAAGGTTAGTGGAATTAAGATCTATTGCGTTTTCTCTAAACGTACTCGCTAACAGCTTGGATGAAGCGGTTAGCACTAGGACCTTTCAGAATCCTCAGCTGAGGAGTCTCGTAGTTGAATCAAAGATATTAGCGTTAAAATATTAAGATGGCTCACACGGAATTCTGCCTATGGAAACCCTTATCCGCTAAGGAGGAACTAAAAAGGGTGGAATGCGTACCTCGGGGAATTATCTCGCACATGCATAATTGTCTAAAATGTGAAAGTTAATGAATTTCATGTTAGACATTTAGCAGAGTAGCTATAGATAATACGTACGGCTGCGAATTCATGAAACTTCATGTAAATTCACTACGGACATCGTACAGCACCCTACTACGCATGTGCGAAAAGGAACATCTGTTAAGCAAAGGTGTTTTACTAATTTAAAGACGTGTCTAGGTCTCATACCGCTATCAGTCGCTTTCTGTGACCTTAAACATCACGTTGTTTGACTAAATCAAATAAACCAACCGCAGAAATACAGACATTGGACCAAATGTGAGACACTGTTATTGATTCTCAGTCAAAAAAAGATGCGGTCTAGTCTCCTTAACGGGATTTTAAGAGAAGACGGAAGTAGACGGAAGTGGAGTATTTCGCTTCGCCTGCACACTTTCTAGTTAAATGCGACATGAATCTGTATGGCCAGCAACTAGCTTGTTGCGAAAACGGATGTTCTTGCGCTGACAGATCCATGTCTGAGATTCCAGTCAGGCAGTCACATTTTAACAGAAAGTCTATTATTCTTGGTTATGTTAGTCGAGTGAAAAGCAATTTAACGCCCTCCGTATTTGACGTGGTTTGTCAGGCGAGTGTTCGCTACGTGTTCTCGCTGAGAACTCTTCAGGGCTCTACGAGCGGTGTTGACAAATTCATCCTCTGCTCTTTCAGTTAAATCAAGATGGAGTGTGAGTGGAAGCCAGACGAGCAAGGACTCCAACAAATCCTACAGCTCTTAAAAGAGTCCCAGTCTCCAGATACGTCCACGCAAAGATCCGTCCAGCAAGTATCCTTCTCTCGCCCAGACGTGGATGTTAAGACATATTGTGTGTATGTGTGTGTGTGTGTGTGTGTGTGTGTGTTTGTGTGGTGTGTTTAACTGGGAAATGATCTAGAGTTAACAACCTAACGCTAATATTAGCCGTGGTCACGTTATTAACGTTAGCGAGTCGTGGCTGGTATGTCGTGTAGACACTGACAGCTACCTACGAGGCTAACGTTACTGCCGGCAGATCTGCTCTCGTCGCCAGGATTCATATGTTTATGTAGTTTTGTATGTATTTTGGCTAAATACGTTGTCTTGACTAACTGTAATGTTGAAGATTGAGCGATTCCACCCCTGTCATCGGAAAGTAGAATCCTATGTGATCACCTTATAAATGCCTTCTCATATATCCTATCGTTATATTATTGCTTTAGTATTGGCCAAAAAGCCTCCTAAGATAAGAATCGCATGCTAATTTCAGCACTAAGAATTAAATAAATGTATTAGTCCTGTAACTGCGTCTACTGTATCTATATGGACGTGAGCTTCCAACGGGCAGATAGCTTACAAGTCAACCCTCCTCCTGATTTCAGCTCTTAGATAACGAATACATATAGAATTAATTACTTGGTTGACTTGCAAATGACGTGGCCTGTCTAAAATGGCATGGGACTGCTTGGAATTGAGATAATAAGGTATTTCAAATGCACCAGCCAACCCTACTAACTTAATCCATTGTGACAGTGTTGAAATGTAATGATGGCTGCAAAACATCCATATAGCCTCAGTGTCTCGTCAGTAATGCTGGGTGCAGACTGCAAGACTTTGAACCTAACAAAGAAATCTAAATCTAACAAGACTGTGAACACAGGGAGCTTTTATTTGAGATGTTTTTAAAATAATTGTCGTGCAGTTGGAATGGTGTGTAGACATCTAACCTTAACACATAAAATTATTGGATCTGTGCAGCCTCTAAAATGGACAATTCTGTTACCATGGAACAAATGGAAAACAAAGGAGCTAAATAGTCAAAACGAATTAGCCGCATAATATGATTAGTTACAATAATAATAAGAGATTTCCTTTTGATCATAGAGTATCTCATCACAAGACAACCCTGCCAAAGCCAACTTGCTTAGAATTAAACCTTTTTGTCCATACTGAATAAGAATGGACTGAATGTGTTATTTTGTTCATGCATCTGCACCAACGAAGAAAAGTCATGGGTAAATCAGTTAATTTCAGCCCATGGAGATCATTTGGATACTACCACAGCATACACAACACTGTTATTATTGTGATTTATCAGTTTCTCGTGCATTTTCTCATGCAGCTCAAATGGAATTGGTTATTGCCTGTTTTAACTGTTAGAATTATGTCTCCCCATTTCGCACACAAAACATTTTTAATAGATTAGAAATCTGCCAGGCAGCTCTTACACTGTCTTGATACGTTAAAATGTCAGTATTAGTTGACCTGTAGGTTGCATCATAGCCATGTGGCACTGAGACTTCAGAATGTTCCCTGCCTCCATGCCTGCCCCATTGAATTGTTGTGGGTTTCTTTTAAGTTGTTAAACTTTTAAGATGCACTATATAGCCAACTGAAATGAACACCTTAATGTGGTATGTGGATTTAATCAAACAAAATAATGTATCTTTAAATAAAGGTCTTAATGACACATCAATGGGTGCATGGTATTTTGCCATAGGCTTGTATAGAGTGTTTGTTGATCTACTTGCTCCCACTACATCTGCAAACTTTTCTTTGATGCAAGGTGATCATTCCTTGGAGTGAAGTCCTGAGTTGGGACCAATTTCTGAACGGAGGGCACATGTGTGTCTGTCAGGACCTGAGGGATGATTTGTTTGTCTTCATTAGTGAGAACATTTTTTCACAAAACTTTATACGGTAGTATAAAAGCTAAGTTATTATACAGTATTATGTCTGGGATGAAAAGGGCAATCTAAATCATCCAGTTGTATCTGCTAGTGTTCTGGCACACATCTACCACAAATGGACTTGTAAATATTTCAAACCTCTGAGTCCAAAAAGAAAATGTCCATGTTACATTGGTTCTCCCATAAACACAGTTTTATTTGGAAAGCTATAACTATTTTGGGCATATATTTGTGATCCCTGTTTGCATCCCTGCAGTGACACGTTCAGCACACTGAGATAAGGTGCTGGTTATGTCACACACAAAAGCAAATTTGTACAGCCAATTTTTATCCTCAAGCTTGTTAACAACTTTAACAGGAAACTGTTGATTTCCTCACAAATTGTCTGAGCCAGTGAACTTTTTGTGTATCTTCAAACAAAGAGGAGTGCTTGATCTTCCACCTCTTGAAATCAACATTCCATTTCAGATATTTGGAGCTAGCTAGCTAACCCACTCCCTAGGTGCCAGTGAGTTAAGCTGTGCACTGTCTGTTTAGCGCACAGCATGCTATAGTGCACAATATGTGGCAACTGGTACTTTTATTAACAGCTAGTTACAGTTACATTATATGCAGGTTAGATCAAAATCCATGGCGGCCAGATCCAGCCATTGGGCCTTGAGTTTGAAATGTGATTTAGAGACTTTCTAGCTGCTGGCTAATTGGACCTCTATAAGCTACCAGGATGCTAGATTGTAGATATATTTTCTGGGTCCCTATTGGAGGGATGTGACGCCACTTTTTCACCAGAAATTCTATTATTTAGTGTTGCGTGTTGTGGTTGAAAATGCTTTCCTGTGCCCCACTCCAGAATATCCCATTAGTGCTCAATTGTGTTACTATCTGGTGACTAGGATGGCCTTGGTATGGAAAGTTATGGTTTACATAATTTTCCTTTGGTCGCATAGAAATGCATGGCTTAAACGTTTTTCTGTCACAAGGATTTCAAAATAGGTCAAAACCTAGTATATGGCTGGACCGTGTATGGCCAATGAGTGTTTACATGCACACTAATACGCCGATCATAACTTGATAATGGTAATAGTAATAATGTGATTATTAAAATGGTCATGTGAATGCCAGTATCTGATTTCCAAAATCGGGGTAAGGTCTTAATTGGCATATTCAAAACCTGACAAAGAGCCCATGATTTTTGCCCAATTTGGAAGCTGTGCATGTCAGGCGGACAGTCGTCGGGGCTTGTTTTGATTTTACATTTTTGTTCCAAAAATGTATGCAAGACATTATGGGGATATGTAGTATAGAAACAGTATAGAAATATTGTCTCGTATAAAATATTGCCACTGGCTCCAAAATATCATATCACTTTTCAGCCATATCGGCCAGTAGTAGACGTGTTTATTTAGTAATCACATTACTAATTACACATGTGTATGGAATTATCGTATTGGCATAAACTGACAATTCCCAATAATCGAGTTTCTCATGGTCTGTCCTGCTGTCCATTAATTCATTTACTGGCTAATGTTAATGTACTGGCACACCAGAGTTCCTATTTCTACACACACTCCAGCAGTAAACTCACTGGTTGCAGTGACGGTCAGCTCACTCATTAAAGGCAGAATGAGTAGGATTTGTCGGTTACAGTTTGTAAACACAACATTCAAAGTTGGTCCCTCCTCCCCGGCTCAACGACACCAGAAGCACAAGCGCAGAAGCACCCACTACCAAAAGATTGACACCAAGAAATGTCCCAAACACGCCAAATTAAGAAATTACAGGCAGAGGGCAGGGTCTATGCAGATACAGACACCACCACACACTTCTAGTGGGTCATAAGTGATTATTGAGAGGGATTATTTTTGTATGAGTCTATACATTGTTTTTTAGGACAATCCTACTCTTTCTGCCTTTAACAACATGCCTAACCCTGATTTGGTACTCTGCTAGACATTTTACTATGGGACAGTTTTAAGTCCTGTTCACTCGGCCAGAACACACATTAATTGACAATTGCCAATAACCAAAAATCGAATGCGACTTTTGTAACTTCAAGCACATTCTTTGAAACGTAACATTTGTCCTTTCAATGGGTGCTTGATGACGGGTGATGAAAGCCAACTCAAAATTACAGAAATATCAGTATCAAATATCAAATAAATGATTTAGCCCACTCGCTAATCCATTTATTTGTTCTGGACCACACTTCGCTGAGAGTAGCCTACACCTACACGGTTTTTTACACAGCATTGAGCGATTTGCTAAAGTAACAAATATTTTGGGTCAAAGTCCCCCATTTAGTGGAGAGACGGTATCACTACCAAGTCATCTGCTATCCACTGTAGCATATTAGCTCAATTGACACATACTCTAAGCTGAAATAAAATGAAATGCAAATCACACAATGCACAACACAACTGCAAATTGAAAGGTTTATTAAATTAAATTTTGACAGCATTTTATGAGAATTGTAAAAGGACTATGACTACAAAGAATAAAATATTTAGTTTGGAAAATATTAAGAATATAATATTAAGTTGCAAAGTAATTTTTCCGGAGGCACTGAAATATAGTTAATATTCAACACTGCAGCTTTGTATCAGCAAAAGTAACTTATGAGTAACTGAAAATATTAATTAAAAATTAATGTGGGAACGTGTGTTTGAACCAATTTTCCTTTATTCCATTTCAAATACAGAAAAAGGGCTGCTGCATACACAGACATTGATAAGTAGTGCTTGACCCAAGGCTGATGACTAAGTCACAGGATTTTTTTCTGGCTTTAACCCCTGGAAATGCTTCATCATAACACAAAAAATATCACTTAGAATGGAATGTATTTATTGGCATTTGCCTTTAAGGGGTTTAGTGAACGTAAAGCCTAGCAAGGATATGCACATACAATAACAGCACTGCCAAAACCCTTCACCTTGGGGTACACTTGCAAGAGCAGACTTTCAATCTGCGCAACATATGTACTTGTTTGCTTGTAGAGAACAGGGTGACCTAGGAATAGACAATAACATTTTCATGATCGTTTTCTAAATTGAACTTTTACTTGGTATAAAAATGTATGTAATTTCTTTTTCACGCTTTGAGGTCAGGCTAACGTGACACTAACACAATTTTCTGGTAGAATAGAACTAACTATTACACAAGTAGGGTGGCACATTGAGAGGTACACACCCACCACAGGGTTGCTAACATCAATTATAAAACAGGTTGTTTGGCTGACACTGATTGGCTGAGACCACGTTCTACCGTGCCAATATTCAATATACATGCTCATGGCTAAATAGAATGTTTGTACCTTGTTTTAATCACTGGGCATTCAACACAAACATTGTAACTGATCCAATCCACATTGCTAATTTAGTTACAACTCCAATCCCAAGCAATCACTGGTAGTCAACCCCCAAGAACCAGCGAACAATTCTGTGCAAGTAACATTATTTCTCAGCAGCAGTTATTTCAGCATTTCCATCACTGTACCCTATGACAAAATCCCAGACATTTTAAAGGCATGCTTCAGCAGTCAATGACTCTG
>OMKK01032550.1:0-26656 GCA_900302305.1 Polymixia japonica | reverse complement strand
AATTGTTTATTATTTTTTTGAATCTGATCAACAGGTAGTTTCAAATAATCAAGAATTGTGGCAAATTATGGGGCCTAAATGAGTATGTGTTTTGGCTTTGGTGATTTACTGCTTGGAGATCACAATGGCATCATGAATGCATGCTCTTCTTAGCCAAATGTAGACAAATTGTCTTCCTCAACCACATTATCCAGAGACTTGAGCAGCTGAACCAGTATCCAGACTTTAACAACTATTTAATATTTGTCCTCACGAAGTTAAAATCTGAAGGTAAGCTTTATTTTATTACCTTTCTCTTTCAGTCTCCTGTGCTCTGCCTGCCCCTCCCTCCCTCCATGGTGCTGTGTTACGCATGTTACCTATGTGTAGTTGCTTTGTGACAGGTTTGCCTGGGTATGACTCAGGCAAACCAATGGCATCTTTGTCACAGATGATGCGGCACTCACAATATGGGTCACTCTAATTTTAAACCTAATGCCCTGCACCACTCAACTCTTGACTATTTGTACAGTAGATGACCCAATTGTGGAGACATTTTAGGATTACATTTGCAGTATTGCTGTTAGTTAAGACGTAGGAAGCCTAGACATTCAGAAAGGAGTAGGTTGATTACCCATGGAAGTCCACATAATAGCCATCAATTTGAAAGCAGTAAAGATAAACAACCAAAGCATATCTGCAGTAATATAAAGTATTTGCAGTAATTAAAAATACTTTATACAAATAGTTAAGGAAGTTTGGTTATTGAACAAGTAGCAAATATTCATGGAGCTTGTGTAGATAATCACTTAAGAATAATTTCCAGTATAATCAAAGAACTTTACATATTATTATATAAATAACATTTCTTTATTATTTGGTAATTTGTTGCTCCAGTTTCTCAGTGTTTCATCTGATACATTTCATACAGTTTTCAAAACGGTTACTATACATTTTTCACATAGTTAAAATAGGAATGTAGAACCACAGGTCCTGTGTTTGTTTTGCAGTTTAAGTGCATCATACTGGTTTGAAGGTATAGAAATTTTATGGCAGCTGGTATGTGAACAGTTAATGACTGAGGCAGCCAGTTAGTATCTGAGGCACCAAACCTCACACACTGTTACCGCTCATATGTTTAGCATACTGTACCTGTCAATTTGGGTTCTTCAATTATTTTATAATTCCATCCTCACCCCTTTCTCCTCCCTCAAAGATGAGCCAACTCGGTCTCTGAGTGGGTTGATCCTGAAGAACAATGTGAAAGCCCACTATCAGAACTTCCCCAATGGCGTGTCTGACTTCATTAAGAGCGAGTGTCTCCAAAACATCGGTGACTCCTCTCCCCTCATCCGGGCCACTGTGGGTAAGTGACATTTTCTGGTTTCACTGAACTAGGTACCTTGCTGTTAAATGGAAGTGAAGTGATTACTCCTCAAAAGTGTGATTGCTGACCTCTCTATATGTTTAGCTGTCTACCCACAACTAATTATTGCTCATTCTACTGAAGGTATAAACAAAATATGTACGGAAAGGTTGATTGGATAAATAAGGACTTTTTTGAACTGTGAATCATGCAGAGCTACTCTAGTGGGGTCCCAGGATAAACATAAAGACCTGAAATGAGTAAAATATGACCCCTAAATATGACCCCTTAAATGTTTTCATCAATGATTTTAAAGCTGCCAATTGGGCATACTGACCAAATTATAGCAGGACATTGGCAGAATGGCATAGCCTAGATCAAATTGTACATCACCTTTTAGCTTGGATGGCAACAGATCATTTTAGATGTCAAATATACAAAGGGGGTGGAGGGATGGTGCCACTGTTATATACTGCATCATCATAATAAATAGGATCTACAAACAGATGTAAAAAAAAGTTATAAAATTATAAACTCATGACTTTGCAAAAAGTTTCCCCGCTCGTGACGTCCACGATGGAGGAATTTGGCAGTGATAAACTGTAGTTGTACTACTGTAATGAATAAAACCACTGTTAAGAGAGTGCACTAAGATGGAGAAAGAAATGCCTGCATTGATAAAAGTGGACATCAAACAAATTAGGAATGTCTGCCTCCTGTCTCCCACGACCAGGCCTGGATGTAAATTGATTATTCCTGATTTAATCCTATTATTATGTGTATACTACACAGCCAGGGGCAGCTGAAACCTGCTTTAATATAGTGTGAAACTTTGAAACATCCCTTGTAGAAGGCGCATCAGCCAGGAAACTATTTCCCTAATTTTCATATGAGTTAATATGTCTCAATTTCTTTGTAAGTAGCACATAGCACTGATACTGAGCATCTGTATCTGGGCAAACTTGGCGTAAAAATGATTTATCTATGCATCCATCTACGCATGTAATTCAGGAACAGTAAATTGATCCAGAAATTTGTGATCAGGAGTTCAAATATGCTTCTAAAATGATATGTGAAACGGTGTCAAAGTAAACTGGACTGAAAAGCAAATTATATGGCATTATAGTCATGTTTTGGGCTGTATTTGAAAAACGGGTATTATTAAAAAAAAATACTTTCAGCTTTTCTGAACTCAACATAAGAGATGTGTCAGGGCATGTCTGCACTAGGCATTGTTTTAGGTAAGGACAGCTGTCTCAGGACATGTAGGCATAAATCTGAATTAGTTTTATTGTTTACTTTGAAATTTGCATTGAAAGAGGGGAAGTGACCATATATATGCAGCTGTGTGTGTGTTATAACAGCCTAAGGGTATTATTGCGATGCCAAGTAGTGGTTCGGAAGCGGATGGAGGGCTCAGTTAGCGCTGGTTGCATTGTTCTGCTGCTGTGAAAAGTAGTTGTGTTGAGCTTTCTAATAAAACACTCTCGTCTCGTCTTCAGTTTATGCTGATTCTTATTAATTTCTTGTATGTCACCCCGGCAATCCCTACGGCCCTGTAACAATTAGCAGTGCTGTTGTCTGGCAACTCTCTCTGAGCTAAGCGGCTACTGCTAACTAGCGGGGCTACCGCTAACTAGCCACATGATAACACCTCTCTCCAACTATAGCAGCCCCACCTTACAGTGTGTGTGACACAGGATAGAGAAGAGTGTGTCCGTGTCCATGTGTGTGTTATATTGTTTTAATGTTTCTAATGTATTTTGTACATTATGTAGGGTTAGCGTTAGGGTTAGGGTTGGGGGGGTGATGGGGGTGACGGGTTGATGGATTGGGGGCAGGGTTTAGGGGTAATAAAACTGTCAAGCGGTGGGATTAGGGGCTTGGTTTGAGTTTGACGAAAGGGGACCATTACTTCTCTCTGCTGTGTAATTATTTAAGAGAAAGTCTGCTTCAGATTGGTAACAAACACTCTGTACTGTACCTTGAATCATCAATGTCAATGAAAAGTGTTATCTATGCCTCAGTTGTGCTTCTGTAAGGGTACTAAGAGTAATGCCCTCCCTTCACAGGTATCCTCATCACTACTATTGCCTCCAAAGGAGAGCTACAAAACTGGCCAGAGCTCCTGCCTAAACTCTGCCTGTTGCTGGACTCTGAGGACTACAACACGTGTGAGGTAAAGAAGCAATGGCGGTGTAGAAGATTTTGATTGTGGGACTTGGGATGGCTCCTTTCCAATGATACTTCCTATAAATTCCTTTTCCCGAATGCCAGTCTGCTTGCCCGAAGACAGATAAAGTGTGTGTGTGTGTGTGTGTGTGAGAGAGAGAGATAACATTCTCGTGCACTTTGTTTGTAGGTACATAGCTATGCATGTTCATTTGTTTATTTAATTATTAAGGAAGTGGGTAGTTGGATCAGCTTTAAAGCAGCATCTGGATTGCATTCTGTTGGCTGGATCAACAGTATCGCTGCTGGATCAGAACCCAAGACTGCAGATCATTCAACTGGAAATCATTTATGTTACACTCTGCTTCCTCTTTGTTTGGCTGGACCGCAACAGCGTGGCCAGCCCTATAAACGTAAATGTCTGTCACTGACTGACTCACTGACTGAGTGACGAAGTTGCACCATACGTTGTTTGCAGTCACGTGACTCCGATGACGCAAAACTGAGATGGAGGGTAGGAAGTGAAAAGCAGAATGGACGAGATGGAGGAAAGCCCGTACCGTGCTAGTTTAGACGATATTACAAGAGACAACATATGTTGGGCGTGAAGACGTCTGCAGGCATATGTTATGAAGACATCTGTGCTCTAGTGACAAGGCTTTTGGTTTCGATCCGATACCAAGTAATGCTAAAGTGGAGCGGTCTTGCAGTGTGCCACGTGTGTGTTGTTTGACAGTGAGCGCACACAGCAGCAGCAGAGAAGCAAATAGTGCATGCACTATGAAGCGAAGACGACAACGAATGAACGGAGTTTGCAGAGACAGTTTCTCTACTCGATGAAATAAATCTGTGAGAAAGAGAGAGAGACAGATCTATTTTCTTTTTTGGTATCAATCCTATTGACACTAGAATCGTTCTTCAAAACGAGACATATCTGTAGTATCGATACTTTTGGTATCGATCTGCCCACCCCTACCATTAACCATACATGGTCCAGCCATATACCTAGTCTTGTTTACAAGAAAACCGTATGACCCAATTTCCTGACTCAACTTACACCATTACCCAAAATAGCTTTTATAATACGCAGCAAAACCAACAAAGTGTTGTTCTGTCTTTTAAGTGCAGGTTGGGCAATTTCTCAGCAGTTAATCATGTCAACGTTGCTAGCATCCCATTCTTTCTCCTCACTGTAGTAATGGACCAGTCCAGCAGTATGGCTTGCTTGCTATGAATGTGGAAAGGCATGAACATGCAGTTCTGGCTTGTAATTCATTGACCCTTCCTATTGGGTGTGTCAGAACCATTTGATCTCTTTAATTTCTGTGCCCCTTTCTTCTGGACTTATAGTAGAGTTAACCAGCATCCTTGGTTTTTAGCCCGGAGTAGTATGAATCTTGTGTTATGTTGTACCAATGAATGTTTTTCACTGCCTTATAATACTTGATATAAAAACCCTCGATAATGTATCACCTGTAAGTAATTCCTGTGCTGCTAGATGGTAGCAATGTGTACATGCTTGCAACAGTCCATCAAATGGCATTCTAATAGAAAACATTCCACAATACTAGGGATGCACCCATACCTTTTTCACTGCCGATACCGATTCCGAGTACTACATTTTAAATATTGGTATTCAAAACCCAAAAAAGACCCCTGGATTTTTTCGCAATCTTTCAATTCTTTGATATATGTTAACACTACTTGGCTTTTTTGCGGTTTTTGGAAACTGCGCATGTCAGGTGGACGGTCGTCTGTGCTTTTTTTTTTTTTTTTTTTTACAGCGCACATGACTAAACTATTTACCTCAGGAAACACTGGTGTACAACGATTAATGCAAAGAATCATGTAGACGCGTCTATTGAGTAATCGCATTACTAATTACACATGTGTATGGAATTATCGTATTATTGGCATAAACCGACAATTCCCAATAATTGGGTTTCTCGTGGTCATGTAAACGCACTCATTGTGTGAAATTGTCACGCCAATTCATTTTGAAAGAGCAACAGCCAATGGGGAAGCTCCAACACTCGGCCGACCAATGGTGTAACTTCATCACTCAGTCAGTCAGTCAGTCAGTGAGTCAGTGACAGACATTTGCGTTTATAGGGCTGCCCCCGCTGTTGCGCTCGGAGTATGCACACACACATATTCAAATTAAGCGTCAGTAAGACATGCTAACAGCAACTGGGCTGAAAGGGTTTTGAAATGTATCCTGGCAGAATGCCACAGCATGAAATCAGGTGGGATTATTCATGCAGTTCATCAGTGTATTACAGAAATGTTTGGGTTTTTTTTCCCCAAAGAGCCATGTGATCTGAACGAGGTGTAAAACGAAAAATAAAGATATAACATGCACACATAAAAATTCCTTGTCTTGTAGCTACATAGTGAGCTTCCCTTACAAAGCTCATTCAGAAGCTGAGATTTAGGTCAGCTATTTTCTGCAGAGAGGATCTTGAGATGTATGTCTGCGAGGCTTAGCTCTGGAATGGTGACCAAATGTAGCCTCTGCTCATAAGACACACTATGGTTTTTTATGGTTTATCATTTTTAAGTCCACAGAACCTTGTAGTTTATTGTGCTAGTGTAATACATTAATGATAATGAAAATGTGATCTATTAATTCTTGATGAGATTTGCTGAATTTCCTTTTTTGATAATAATCAATAATGGACTTAAACCATTAGAAGAACTGACCACAATTTAAGTGTGTGTGGGCATGTTGAATGACCTTCACAGCTGTTCTGTTTAGTCCTGGGAAGTATGGTATTATAAGAGTGACATGGTCTATACTATTTTCGGATGGGAGCCACTTTGGAGTGCTATTTTCCCATATGTCATAATATCCTTCAGTTAAACCCACCCCCCCATCCATTATTGAAACACAATACAAGATAAAATACTTATTTAATTTCAGTTTAGTTTCCTGTCCTCCTCTGTTAACTCAAATACTTATTCTTTGCACATTCTGAAGATTATGAAGACTTAAATTTCAATTAACCGATATGTTTTTAGTCAACAAAATAATAATTAACTTGACTTTCTTTGTTTGCTTCAGCATTTGCACTCTTTGTCCTGTCTATTCTACTTCTGAATGATGTAGCTAGCTACAACTATAGGTGCATAAGACGTTAGGCTTCTTATGTGATATAAGATTTGGACTGGATCAGACTTCAAATAGGATGGTAGTGCTATCAAATTGCATTGTATTTTATAGTGTTGTCTGATGTTTTATGTAAAGTTCTTTCATATCCATTATGTTGAGTTATTGCATTTAAAGATTGCATTTAAAGATACCATTTAATGACATTCTTTTTGGGAAATAATTTAATAATTTGTTTTGCTTGAGGTGCTTTGTCAGATGAGGACATTTCTTGTTTTTGGTATTATGAGCTAACGCTTGACGATACAGTTTTTTGTGCTTACGTGAGTATCAGTCAGAAAGGTGAGAATGAATTCCAAGGAGCATAGTTGACATGAACAAGATGAATATGGAAGCTCCTTTGGTGACCCTGTAAATGTATGAAAGACCTTTTAAGTGATTCATGTGATTATTGCCAACTACACTTTGAGTTTGAGATATATTTTGGATTTATTTTGGAGAGCTGCAAATGAAGGGATGGGTAGCCATGTGAAGCTCACAAGCTGTGCAGTGAGGACCAGGGCTCAAACACGTTTGAATATGAGTCTCAGACGCGCTGCCGTTGGTACAGGATATGTTTGGCCGAGTTCCATTTTGATCAGTTCTGTCTGTGTTTGTCTGCACAAGAAGATTATCCTTATCAGCCTATTACTAGATTATCCTCATTACATGTGTACACAGTAGTCCAACACACAGTTGGACTGGGGCATGGATTTATTGCTTGTGTGTGTGTGTGGCTGGCTGGTTTCCAGTGTGTGGTAGTGTAAGCTAGATTCATATTGGGTTCTTGTAGCATTGAACGGGATGACTTCTTGCCGTTGGTGGTCCTTTTAACCATAGGTTATGTCCTGTCCTGTCTTTTGTGGATTAAGATTAGTGGGTTTTGGAAGAGACCCCATTGCCACCGTGCTGTACCCCATTCTTTGCGCTCTATAAAAAGATGTGAGCAGATGTGTTGGATGCCAAGTGCTTAAGACGTTGGCCAGTGGCTTTATATAGGTTTTGCCCAAGAGCATTTCTTTTGATTAATGACAGTTGGAAAGCGGCTGCAATGGTGTTGCCAGGTTCAAGTGTGATGCCACTCTGGAAAACAAATATGTATGTGCTTCAAGGCATCTCTCTGTCGTCTCAGACCTTAAATGAAAACGGGTTCATATTTGCAGTGGAGAAGCCTGACGGAAGCCTTGGGTTAACCGAAATGCGTAATTCTCTTGTGCAGGCTTGCTGTAATCTCCATGGCTGAAATTCTTGCATTTAATGACCTTCCACAGCAGGACTCTAGGACAGAATTACATTTTGGACTCTTCAACATCATTGGTATGCATGGCGGCCAACCTCCCATCTCTGTCTTGCAACCCTTGTCTGCTTCCATATAGCCACACAAACACCATGAGCCAACCAATGCCTAATGTTAGCCTCAACCTTATGTGAACTCAACTACAAAGTCCAGTTTGTTTTGAAGGTGATTTTGTTCAGACCAGAAGTTCTCTGCAGTCTGGACATAAGAAAATCATAGGATATCATCCCTACTGGTGAGACAGGTGTAACAGGGGTAATTAAATCATGGTACTGGTGTATGGGTGTGTCAGCATAACAGGTGTAACAAGAGCATTACTCACAACATGTCCACTGCTTTCAGAACACCCACCTAGGGTAGTGTTTTGCAGTTACCTGTAGGTTTGCAGTTGGTTTGGGTGGAAAGGGATTTAGGCCACTTGCTGTGGGTTCTCCTTTTACCAGAGTCAACCCTCTGAGACGCTCCATTGTAAAACAAATATAACCACCGTTCATCCTCAAGCTAAGTAATGGGTTTGACTATGCTGGCTATGAAACTGATGATTTCCTGTCACATCTTGTAGTATTGGCATCACCATTTTACAGTATCATGTACCAATTCAGGATGATGTCATAGCAAATGAGACAGGTTTTTCTTTACACCTTTTTTTATTTCATACTTTTTGTTGTATTTTTATTTATTTTTTTCCATTGTAAACTAGATAGCTAGCTTACATGCTAGGTGCAAGTGAGCAATGGATAGTAAGTGAGGATGTGAGAGACATGTGCATCTCTTTTTGGAAACTTGGACTTGTATTCCCACCAACATTGGCTTTAACTAGGTGGGTCAGAACCAACAGAGAACCCAAATAACTAAGCAGACCGGAACATAAACTCATTGTGGGCGGGATCTGGCCCAGAGACCTTGAGTTTTGCATATGTAATACAGCCCATTGTGCACTGACTTTTCAATTTGTAATAGTAATAATGCTCAAATTAATAGAAGAATATATATTAACTCAATTTATTCAAAAGCGAGTTAATATTCCAGGGAAGAAAGACCTTATGGTGGCTGTCTGTTGATGAACTGTTCTTCAGCATACTTGCATTCTGTCTCTTTTTGATTTTGACCTTGTAATAGACTTATTCCACCCGTCTTCTGTAAGAACGCCCCTCTTCTGTAACCACAGCACATCTGTCTATAAGTCATCTGGCAGGCAAGCCAGCTATGGAAACGGTTACCATGGCAACAGTTTTTAGACACGCACTGTTGATGCAGTACCCTGTGTGTGTGTGTGTGTGTGTGTGTGTGTGTGTGTGTGTGTTTGTGTTTGTGTGTGCTCTTCAGACTGCATTTTTGTAACGGAGACTGCCGTCTACAGCATAGCAAGTATGAGCATGCAAGTTACTGTCAGTCAAGATATTCAGGCTACCTCTATTGAGAAAGGAATACATAGAGGCTTTGTGCATCATATGCGTGTGTACATTTGAGAACGACTTGTTACCAAGTGTTTAAAGGTCATTGGTGCAAAAGTAGATAAATTCTGTTGAAGGTCATACATGAAGAGAAAAGAGAATTTCCCTACAGGGATCATTGAAGTTTATAATTACTCTTAACATTTATGATAGCCATTTGTCCATAATGATAGAGGCAGGAGTGAGGCACTTCTGGCTTGCAATTATGGCCAAGACCAGGCATGGAGCATTTGGGTGGTTTGGGGTACTGTTCACTTCTTAGTGATGCTACCAGTCTCTGAATGCTTAGTAGTATTAAAGACTTAAATAAATTCTTGCATTGTACAGACGGCTGGATGGAGACAGCCAAATATTTTCTCACTGCATTCACTTACTTTGTCCTATCTTGTTAATTTTTCTACCTCTCTTCCCCTCAGGGAGCGTTTGGGGCACTGCAGAAAATTTGTGAGGACTCTGCTGAGATCCTGGACAGTGATGTGCTTGACCGTCCTCTCAACATCATGATCCCCAAGTTCCTGCAGTTCTTCAAGCACAGCAGCCCCAAGATTAGGCAAGTTCCCTTCCCACTCTTCTCATTTGTGTTGAATATTATGTTGTTATGTTAACATTTTACAAGTTTCCTTTCAACAGGAAAAGTAGTTACCATAGTAAAATGAGTGTATTCTTCTGCTGGAAGATGCATTGCGCTGCTATGCAAGGTTTTTATGCTTTGCATTTATTGAAATTCTGCGTTGTTTATACATGTTAACCAAATATTGTTTTAAACCCCTTTGCTAACTTCCTGATATGTTTTTTTTGTATTTTTATGAAAATGTGAGTAAAGGTTGTAATGAAATGCAGCAATTGATAACTATGACTAGTCATTTTCACCTTAATATGTTTGTGCCATAGGATAGAAGTGTATGCATAATTTACAACAGAAATGCATTTTGGATTAAGTGCGTACTTTAGCCTTTAGTATTCACTTTTCCAGATTGTTGGGTCTGTTTTAGAGACACAAACTAGGCCTCGTCTTCGTGCCACTTGCATAGTTTACAGTTATGCTTAGTTTAAGCAGCTGTTACGACCAAATAGTGATACAAAAAATGCATCTTAATTTCTCAAATTTGGTTTTGTTATGTCAGAAACTACATCTGTAAGTACATTTCTAACGTTTTATGATTGATCAAGAATGCAACTAGCTAACCTGCTTTCCACCTTTATATCTAGCTTGCTAATGCTAACGAGTAAAAATCTGTTGAAACTTGGTGGATTGGGGAAGCTCCGCCCTTATAAGATGCTTTTGTGCAGGTAGAACTGTGCTATGGATAAAACTGCTGCTATTTTGTACATTTCTTCTGAAATACACCACAGAACACTTCAGCTATTTTGTTCCGTACATTTCTAGATTCATCTGGTGAAATAAACACAGAGAAATTTGAATCATAAGTTTTCCAGGACAGCTCCAGTAAATGGCATGGACTAAAGAAAAGTGTATACGATCTAGTAGGAGCTAAAGCCAGGGGAGATTGAAGCGTGGCTGAGACACAGGCTGCATTGATAGTTGGAGACATGTGACGTAGGCGTGTTGCTGTTGTTCTGAAGTGTCCTCTGTGTGTTCCAGGTCTCATGCCATTGCCTGTGTCAATCAGTTCATCATCAGCAGGACTCAGGCTCTCATGCTGCACATTGATCCCTTCATTGAGGCAAGTCCTGCTGTAATGGACCATATTGTCGTGGTGACGCATACATTTCCCTTAGCCATTTTTAAAGGCAGTGTGACCTCTAGTTGTACTCTGAACACACAGCATATAAATATGCCCCCAACACACATACAGACCCTCTGAAAGACATTGATGTACCTTATATGACCCTCGCAGAGAGGGGGCCATCAGAGACATCTGAAGCTGCTGTAATGACAACCGTGTTTCAGTAGGTTACCTCTCAGCAACATATCAGTCTGTAATTCACTTGGAGGATAGGAGCGGGCTGACGGACCAGTTTCACCATATACTATAAATAATATATGATAAAAGATATAAATTAAAGATTTAGCATTTGATTACATTTGATTGTACTATACATGTATATTTATAAGGTTATTGACAACAGTATAATTGTATCTGACATTCCGCCACAGTTTTCACGTCCCTAGTCTTTTTCTTGGTCATGAAAAACAGTTCAATGTGTGAAGATATAAATAGAACATTACATTTCTGTTACAAATGATTATGCGATGATGTTATTTTTGCTGACTTACAATAGCAATGACAATAGCATTAGCAAATCTGCTAATGGCAAATAAATAGTAACATTTAATCTCCCTTTGATGAATACTGTGATGACATGGCAGATATTGTTTGGCACTGTAATGTATAAGATGTACAGAGACTACTCCTGAACTCGGCTCATTCTGTTCCAAAGTGAGAGTGAATAAAAGAGTATGCAGCTGAGTGGAGAAAAACCAGGCACATGATGAAATCTAATCTAACAGCATCGCATGATTATTTCTGATACAATGGCCTTTTATCAGTGCCGTCTGGTATCGGTGCTGCTTTTTGAAACGAGGACAGAGTAACAGCCACTCCCAATATCCCAGACTTAGCTTCAACAGTATTTACGCCACACTCGCTATTAACTTGAACATAAATGAGTGTCCAGATCTCAGCGATATTGCCTTAATTAAAGTGCAGTCGTTATCTTGGAAGTTTGAACTGGGTGACTTGGATTACAGAGCTCTTGGCAGGCTCCTAAAAAGCACACATTTTCCCTGCCCAGGGAGGACTTTTTAAACTCTCTCTCTCTCTCTCTCTCTGTCTCTGTCTCTGTCTCTGTCTCTCTCTCTGTCTCTGGCCTCTATAGAATCTGTTTGCACTGGCGACGGACGAGGAACCGGAAGTGAGGAAGAACGTGTGCAGAGCTCTGGTCATGCTGCTGGAGGTCCGCATGGACCGGCTTCTGCCACACATGCACAACATCGTAGAGGTGAGCCTGGGACAGCTGAGATGGGAAGGGTTAGTAGATGGCTGGAGAGGGGGAGGATGATGACGGATGGAAGAGGGTGAGTGAGCTAAAGGCTGTGTGAGCTATGTGTATTCATATTGAACCATTCAGCACTGGGCCCGCAGTTCAGAGTGCTTTCCGAACGAGGTCATTCTACAATGCGAGAATAGAGCACATGGAAATAAATAACTGTGCAGAACTCTTTGAAAATGTTTATTGTTGAGATTTCCAGTAAATGTTAGCGACTATTGTTATTGCCAGAAAGACTTAAACACATTTCAGTCCCGCGAACAAAGCATGGACGCTTGACTGCCAGCACCATAACTAGTAGCTAGCCTTGAAGCAATAGGATCACAAAATGGCTTGTGCTGAAAAGCGAGAACTAGATAATCACCCAACAACTTCATATTTCCTGTTTAGGAGCACTTTGGTTTCCCTTTAACTTATGACGCCGATAGCCAATGAGCAGTGTATACACGGTGTCAGAGGTCACCATTTTTGTTCAACAAGGCAAGTGGCAATATCTCAAACGTGACAGTTAATTTGTGGTGAGAATTCAGGGTTCGGGAAATAACTAAATAAATAAATAAGAAAATAAACACGCCCAAATTGACAACCGTGTCAAAGCCACGCTGTGGCTCTAACTGCAGATAGCTGAATGTCTAGGACTACAGAGAGGTACCTCACACTAACAGCATACTACTTTATACCATCTTTATTAAAAACTTGAAAACTGAGTTTTAAAATGAAATTATCTGTTGGACTACACAGCGCTGCTCTTACTTTAATTGAAATTACATCTGATTTTATTGTTTTGTTGCATGTTATAAGGCGCTGCTGTTTCACGTTAAGTTCCCTTATACTGCTGGAAATCCACCATGAAGAAATGGGTCAGCTGTAACTACATTGTGTTCATTCTGACTGCATAAGGAACGTTGTGTTTACTTTGAAATTTAAATCAATCTAACAAATTTGACAATCTAACGTCATAACATTTTAACATTTAATGGAAATCCTAAATGCAACGTACATTTTCACTGAACCACGATCGAACTGTTCCGTCAGTGCTGTGAACCCTTACACCCATAGTTTGGGAGGATTTCATGACCAGCACAAGATGACACCCAGTGGACAGAAGTTGTACTTGTTCTCAAGAGGCACAGCAGCAGTGCTTACAGTCGCGTTTAGAATTAACCCTGTTTTTGTTTTTGTTTTTTTGGACAAACGAGAAGCATGACAAATATACAATTTCTCTCGTTATCCTGTGTCAGTACATGCTCCAGAGGACCCAGGATCAGGATGAGAACGTGGCGCTGGAGGCCTGTGAGTTCTGGCTGACGCTTGCAGAGCAGCCCGTGTGCAAGGACGTGCTGTGTGGACACCTCTCCCAGTAAGAACCCCCACCACCACCACCACCACGCACACATGCTAACACAGACAAATACACACTCCAGTGCAGATATTGACACTTGATTTACAGCCTCTTTGGCAGTGATTGAGTAGAGACCTTGTCCCAGGATGCTCATCTCCTTTACCTCAGTGTGTCTGATTAAGAACCCTGGCTTTTGACCAGCTGTAACTGCTGTCACTAGACCGACACATTAAGCTCTGTTTGCGGTACGAACAAGTTGTGAGTGATTGACAGTGGTCTCAGACATATCCTTGCTCTCTGCTCTCCTGTTTCTCGTCTGTCTCCTGCTACAGGCTCACTCCGGTCCTTGTCAACGGGATGAAGTACTCCGAGATAGACATTATTCTGCTCAAGGTCAGTCCATATGGCCCGATGGACTAGCCTACTGTGAAGGAGATGGATTGGTCTGTGTCTCAGACTGTGGCATGCAGTTCAACTCATTTGTGTGGGTGTGGGGATGTGTGTCTGCGTGTGGCGGAGATTATACTGTTCCTGAATTCCAATGTCCCGAGCAGCTACTCCGAATCACACACTGTACATATGGTAGCGCAAATATTTACAAGGCGTAGATTTTCCTTCTCTTCTCAATGTACATCTACCAGGTGACCGACAGCTCGCTACCTGGTAGGCAAGACTGCAAGACATTATGCATCATAATCTCTTATTAACACTAATGTACTCTAATCCAATTTAACTCAATTAGACAAGAGAAATCTAACCCCAAGGTTCAAATTTCATGGTGATTAGGCCCAGGTAGCATTTTACAAATTACAATACCAGTACAAATACCAGTAGCCTTAAAGTGATACCAATACCAAGTACTTAATTCAATACCTATGCCACACATCTCCACCACTCCTCCCCATCCAAATGGTTTTTACACTAATGTGTAAAAAATGTGTATGTGTGTGTGTGATCAGGGTGACATCGAGGAAGATGAGGCGATCCCTGACAACGAGCAAGACATCAGACCTCGCTTCCACCGCTCGCGCACAGTCGCCCAGCAGCACGAGGGCGACGGGCTCGAGGAGGAGGAGGACGATGACGACGACGACGACCTCGACGACGACGACACTATTTCTGATTGGAACTTGCGTGAGTTCGGCACCTGCGTCCGCAGAACTCGCTCAGTCTCTACCCTTTTTCCCCTAATCTAAAACTTCTGGTTACTCCTTATTGTCTACCTATCTCTGTTGTCTGTCCCTTCTGCCTTTCTACAATTCACCTTACTCACCTTACGGCTCGTCGGCGACCATTGCATTGAAAGCTAAATGTGTCTTGTGTTTGTGTGTACTGTACTTGCATGATGTGTATGTATACGTCTGTGTATGTATGTTTGTATGTATGTATGTCTCTCTTTCTCCGCGTGTTAGGCAAGTGTTCAGCAGCAGCGCTGGACGTGTTGGCCAACGTGTTCAGGGATGACCTGTTGCTGCACATTCTGCCTCTGCTCAAAGAACTGCTTTTCCACCCAGAGTGGGTCATTAAGGAGTCTGGCATCCTGGTGCTTGGCGCCATCGCTGAGGGTAAGAACTGTGGGTGGGGAAAGAGCAAAGAGAAGGTGAACGAACGGGTTGAGTGCGGGAAGTCGGTTAGATTTCCCCCCCAGATTGAGGAACAAAAAGGAGTGATCGCTCGAAGTCTAAACTGCTTTTTCCCCCCCAACCGCATCCTCAGGCTGCATGCAAGGCATGATCCCGTACCTGCCCGAGCTTATTCCACACCTCGTCCAGTGCCTGGCAGACAAGAAGGCCTTGGTGCGCTCCATCACCTGCTGGACCCTGAGCCGCTATGCCCACTGGGTTGTCAGCCAGCCCCCAGACACCTACCTGAAGCCCCTCATGACGGAGCTGCTCAAACGCATTCTGGACAGCAACAAACGTGTGCAAGAGGCCGCTTGCAGGTGAGCGTCATCTTAGACCGAAACACTGTGTCACCGGGTGCCGTAGTACTGGACATCACTGGGCTTTTTAAATGTAAACGCTGCTATATTTGAGTAGTTGCTACACAGTACAGTATTTACCTCGTGTTCGGATGTATACTAAGGTGTTAACGTTGACGAGAGGGTCCGATCAAATGTCACTTCATGTAAAAAGCTTGGTTCCTTCTTCCCTTTCTTAATCTCTCTTGGCCAGTGCCTTCGCCACCTTGGAGGAGGAGGCCTGCACAGAGCTAGTGCCCTACCTGGCCTACATCCTGGACACACTGGTTTTCGCCTTCAACAAGTACCAGCACAAGAACCTGCTCATCCTTTACGATGCCATAGGGACACTAGCAGACTCAGTGGGACATCATCTCAACAAACCGGTACGCGGAACACCTATTTCTGCTCGCCCTCGCTCACGCATTTATAGAAACTTAAAGTCAACAGCAGGCATGAAAATATCGGGCTCCCCGTTCCTCATTTAATTTATACAGTGCTAGTCGAGTGGGCTTTCAGACACCGTATTTCTTTTTACATGCTTGTGGGACATTTAGATTGTTTCGCCTCGAGAGATAACACTCATTGTGCTCGGTTCTTGTCACTGAGGAATGAGGAGTGTGTTGCAGCGAGCGTGCTGGAGCAGGGAACAGAGCAGTGTAACAATCAAGGCTTTACCATGGTCCTGGTGGACTGTTATTGGTCCAAGAAAGCACAGCTCAGTGAAAATTGTGCTATTCAACAGGAAACTGCAGGGACTCCTATTACACGACAAAACCATCCAATCAGGTACAAGGGTGAAATCTGGTTTCCCAATCCAGAACTGTGGCACCTGAAGGGAGGGAGCTTTTATAACGCAATAAAGGGATATTATTCACTTTAAAGCCTCCATGATTGACATTCTCAAGTTTCTTCTGTAAAAGTACATTTTCTACCATTAACGTGTACCTAGATGCTGTCTCAGCTTGTCACATTACATGCACACTACAGCGTTCAGCCCTCCTGTATCACTTTTGTTGCAGACAGATCTAAGGTTAAATCGCGCCCTAATGTGGTCGTGGTGTACAGGGTGCGTATGTAATCCAGGTTCCCTAAAGAAAGTGAATGGGTACGACAGGAGCCCCTTCCATAGCCCCTTAGAACCTGTATTAAGAGGTGCAGAACCTTCCCCCGGCAAACTAAGTGCTCATTTGCCCGTTTGGGCATAATTGCACCAGGGCTCCTATGAAGGTACACTTCCATACCTAGTGTTGCATTTGTCCCTACCATCGGGGAACCTGGCATACATATTACATTAGCTGCCTGTTTTCACAAACAAGCATGCGCAAATATTCACACTTTCTAGCAGTGCTATAACACACATAATACACATGCTCACTATTATGTCACTCTAAATCGATGACCTCAGTTGTGTATTTTGCGTAATGTATGTATGTTTGGGATGACTAATTGAGTCTCTGCTGTACATTAGGAATACATCCAGATGCTGATGCCTCCACTGATCCAGAAATGGAACCAGCTCAAGGATGAAGACAAAGATCTGTTCCCTTTACTAGAAGTGAGTTTCTAAAGTACAATTACCAGTTGCCCCAGAGCGCCGGCGGCACAACATGAGTCACTGGTGTCAAGGAATTATGACCAAATGTATGGGCGTATGTGAACAGGACACTTAACTCTGTCGATCTCCCTGCCTGTCTTCCTCAGTGCCTGTCGTCCGTGGCCACTGCCCTGCAGAGTGGCTTCCTCCCCTACTGTGAACCGGTGTACCAGCGCTGCGTCAACCTGGTCCAGAAAACTCTGGCTCAGGCCATGGTGAGTCTGGTGCCTTATGGAAACTGAAGTTTTTGATAAAAAAAGAACTGTTTTTCACTTTCACTTGTTAATCTCAGTTTGCATAGATATTGCTGCAACACACCTACACACATCTATATAGAGTTAAACTATTGATTGTTTGATGTCTTTGTCCTGACCAACCAACCTCTTGTCATTTATTCATGTATTATTGAAACGTCACTCATTCCTCGGCCACACTCTGTCACTGTCCCTAGCTTCATCAGTCTCAGCCAGACCAGTATGAGGCCCCTGATAAAGACTTCATGATCGTGGCCCTGGACCTCCTTAGTGGGTTGGCTGAAGGCTTGGGAGGCAACATTGAGCAGCTGGTGGCTCGTAGTAACATACTCACTCTTATGTACCAATGCATGCAGGTGAGAACTGAGAACAGTTGAAAGTGTATACACGCCATTGGAGCCCATTTATTCTCTGGCATTTCTAAGCTCCTCGCCGTCCTTCATGATTCCTCCGTCTCTTCAGGACAAAATGCCAGAGGTGCGTCAGAGTTCCTTTGCTCTGCTGGGGGATCTGACCAAGGCTTGTTTCCAGCATGTCAAACCATGCATTGGTACGTTCTGTAGAGTTGACTCTGGTGAACAATGTATGATATTTGGTTCCTGGTCAGCTCCTAAGTCTCTTCACTTTTCCTCTTGCAGCTGATTTTATGCCCATACTGGGTACTAATTTAAACCCAGAGTTAATATCGGTGTGCAACAATGCGACCTGGGCAATTGGAGAGATATCTATACAAATGGGTAAGTCTCTCCCTTTCAAGACATTATTCACAATATTAATATTGTAATTTACAATGGATTATTATCCAAATACACACAGCTAGACAATTGATCAGTCATCTGCGATATATATGCATATGTGTTTTTTTATTATTAATTATTAATACATATTTCATGATTTCCACTTCTTACTCTCTTAGGGCCCGAAATGCAGCCTTACATTGCGATGGTGCTGCACCAGCTGGTGGAAATCATTAACAGGCCAAACACTCCAAAGACTCTGCTGGAGAACACAGGTACCACTCGGTGGCGCTGCTGAGCCAGCCAGCCAGCTTGCCACACACACAGGAAGGTGCTCACACACACAGTTCCACACAGCCAGGATTCCCTACTAGCTGGAGTGCCTGCCCTACCCATTTAACTCGGTCTAAAAAGCCTCTCCCAAGCCCTGAGCCTTACAGGTTTCGCTGGTTTCACCAAACTATCCAAACTATTTCGGCTATTCATTTGTGACCTGGCTGTGTGGCCTGTAAACGGATGGAATTGAAAGATTGTATGGGTGAGCTTGATAGTCCTTTCGCCCCAATGTAAAATTTGAAGACTCTCGAATCGAGCGAGACGTGTAAGTGCCCAGTCTTGGAATTAACTGGTATGGATTGACTCTTTGCACCATCAGGTTAAGTGTTTTATTGAAATTAAACAAAATGCAGGGCATAGACAGTAAAAGACAAATAGGCATCTCCATAGCCTCACATGGTTACTTGTTACCTTAAACCTTTTGGACACACAGAATGTTTACTGAACACTCGAATAACAAGTTCTCTTCAATGATTGAGAGAATACCTAAACCGACTATCGGCATTACTATGGTGTTACAAAAAAAAAGTATAGCACCTAGCCTATATCCCTCTAAAAATCAAGGTTACACATTGCTCTAATTATTACACACTTAATTGGAAATTGTGGTCTAAAGTCAAAAGGACCATCTCAACTAAAATAAACCACTCTCTAATGCAGGAGTAAGGTGTAACCTGCTTAAATATAGGACTAATAGGGACTCTGTAGATGTGTACTTGTTTGTTTGTTGTCAGTTTATTTATTTGTTGCTTTTAGTTACTGTTCTTTAAATGTGGATGCATATCTGCCAATAGATGTTGAATGTTGTTAAGGATGGCAAATGTTTAATGCAGGATAAATAATATTCATACCACTTAGATCATACTAATCTGGTTTCACCAATACCGATTGTTTGAATCTGGAAGACAAACTAAATTTTCTAAATTTAAACCAGATCAAGTCATGTGAAATCTGTTTGAAACGTATGGATTCATTTTTGACCATTTATAACTTTATTAATACAAAACATGAACCTATACACCATTAAAAACAAAAAGACAATACTGTACCATAGCTCACGAAATTATATTATTTGGCCCTGTGAAAATCTTGTTAAAAAGACATCTCACAGAGCCACTCCAGCACCTAATCTGAATGTGAATCTAGACAGATGCATTATGCTAAAGCCCATGGTGACAATCAGTTTGTCTCTGATCATGTGATCCTGCACTGAACTCTATTTCTAATGAGCCTACCATCTGCTTTCTGCATGTGTCATTGGACTGTTCATAAATGCCTGTTTGTTAATGAGAATGTTGCATAGTTTTGTGTCTCTTAAACTTAGGTCCTCCCTCCTTCTGCCTCATACGAACCTGCTGTGCTGGATACTAGCCTCCTTCCATGTAGTTGGCTTGGAGTAATCTGCCATTTCTTAAAAAAAACAAACAAAAAAAAACAAACATTTCTGTTTTTATGGAAAATTAACATCTGTGAGTTTAAGGGAGAAATCTCTGAAAGACCAATTGAATTATTCATGTTTTGGCCACTCAAACGCACCCACTTTTCAGTTGGCTTGTGTCTTACATTGAGGCCTACACTATTATACGTGCAAATGGCATGCCCTCATTTGCCTTTTGATATTACTGTGTTGTCAAACTGTTCTCCCTTAAACGTGTTGTCTGTTTTTAGAGTGTCATATTTTGCATTCCTCCTCATTACTTAGGGGACAGTAATAATCAACACTAGTGAGATCTTCTGTTTATTATCATACACAGATTCTGTTGATTTATGTTTCTGAGTTGTTTGTTTTTTCTTTATTTTTTTCTCCTCCCCTCCTCATTGCTCATGTCTTGGTTGGCGTTTGGTGGTGTATAACCGTGATTGCGTTACCTTAGCAATAACAATTGGTCGTCTTGGTTACGTTTGTCCTCAAGAGGTGGCACCCATGCTACAGCAGTTTATAAGACCCTGGTGTGTATTATTCAATCTTTTATTTAATTCATTTTTCTCTCCCCCCCTTTTCTTCCTCTTTTCTGTTCTGTCTCCTGACTGTTGCTCTCTTTTCTCCCCTGTCACTGTCTTCTCTCTCACTCCTTCTCTCTTTGGTTCTGAAAAAAAACAACTGTCTTTTCTGTTCTGTTTTGTTTTTTATGAATCAGTTTGTAATCATTGCCAGCCGTGTGACTAACCCTGTCCTCTTTTAGGTCATATTTGTGATTTGTTTTGCCTCAGTAGCACCTTCATGTATTCTACATTGATTTGTTTAATTTCTAGTTTTTGTCATTGTTAATTGTCGCTAATAACCTAAACGGTGCATGGGATTGTCACATGCCTGCTGGTTCCAACATAGAGAAAGGGAGCAGTCTTTGCTGCAACAGAGCATTACCAAATCCCCTTCTCATTTAGTAGTCCACCAGCTGCATGTGCCTATCCCAGATTCCCCCAAAACAAAAAAAAAGTAATTTTAATTTCCAAGGTGCTATAGATAAGGTTTTGCTGAATACTCATTGAATACTCCATGAATTGCTCATAGACAAAGCCAAAGTGAAGCTATTATGAGAGCACAGAAAGTAGTCGTGTGATAAACCTGTAAGTGGAAATGTTTCTGATATGAAAGTTTGATTGATTGATTTAAATGTGTTTGACGTGCATGCTTAAGTTGCTTCTATCTTAGGTCATATGAAAGTAATACATTTATATATTTTATTTTATCAATGTAGATTAAGTATTGATTATAAGAAAAGACCTAAACTGCTTAAGCAAAGCATGCTTCATTTAGGCTAAGAATGGCAAGTTCGCTGTAAAGCATTTGATTTTATTTGTCCAATGCTTGCAAATATGTTAATAGTCCATGTAAACATAAATTTAAATAGTTTGCCAATAATATATCCACCAATTTATATTATTTCTATAGTGACAGAAAATGGTAGATAATACAAGCTTACATCCATGTAGTGTTTTAAAATGATTTATTTTGCTAGGTTTGGTGTTAAATGAAGTCTTCCTTCTTGGCAGGTGCACCTCTCTACGGAACATAAGAGACAATGAGGAAAAAGACTCTGCATTCCGAGGCATTTGCACAATGATCAGTGTGAATCCTGGAGGTGTCGTGCAGGTGAGACCTAGCAAATACTAATGGCCACATAGGTTGAAATGTTTCAAATCCTTTGCTGCCTTAACTCCCTACTTTTCTCTCACAGGATTTTATATTCTTCTGTGATGCAGTGGCCTCCTGGGTAAATCCAAAAGATGATCTACGAGATATGTTCTGCAAGGTAAAAACTGGTCATGTTTATCTCATGTTTATGAGGTCAGATAAAGTACAAAAAAACACGTAATGAATCAAAACTGAAACTAAAATATCTGACTCCATAAGTAACCAGACTAGAAATAAAAATGAACCAGTGTTCCTCTGTTTAATTCTTTTGACCATGGGCCTACTGCAAGTGAAGAAAGAATTGTCTGAAGATGAATGGGGCCCTGGTTATCACTCACATCAATCTATCCATAACACAAAATATGTCCTACCAAAACACCAGTGGAAAAACTAAACTAAACTAAAACGGAACATTCCTGAAAGATAACAAGACTAGGTCAAAACCTCGTATATGGCTGGACTGTGCATGGTCAACTGGGTGGGTGGATCGATTCTAGTGTCAATAGGATTGATACCAAAAAAGAAAATGGATCCATCTCTCTCTTTCTCACAATTTTACGAGTAGAGAAACTGTCTCTGCAAACTCTGTTCTGGTATCATCTTTGCGACAAGAGTGTAGATGTCCTGTGCACATGAACATGCTTCTTAGTGTGTGCACCTTTGCTTTGCTGCTGCTGTGTGCGTTCACTGTCAAACAACACACACGTGCGGAACGCTGCAAGACCGCTCCTCTTTAGTATTACTTGGTATTGGATAAAAACCAAAATTTGTGTTATCACCCATCCCTAGATGTGCGAAATTGTGGCCAAAAGCCTTGTCGCTAGATGGCAAATATCTTCATAACATAAGGATCACATCGAACATATGTTATGATTTTCTGTTTATACCTTTCTCTTGTAATATCGTCTAAACTAGCACAGTACAGGCTTTCCTCCATCTAGTCAATTCTGCTTTTCACTTCCTGCCCTCCATCTGAATTTCATGCGTCATCGGAATCACGTGACTTCAAACAACGTATGGTGTAACTTCATCGCTCAGTCAGTCAGTCACAGGTTGTGTTCGGAATCGCATACTAAGATACTGCCTACTTCATACTCAATCAGTATATACTGCATACTAAATGAACGACTAAGTATTCCATTACCAGCAGACTGTACACACTGAAGTATACTCAAGCAACAGTGTCATGTGTATCAATCACAACAATTACTGGTCCGAGCTACCGTTGAGACGGTGCATGTCGAAGCAGTGTATTCTGGGGCAGTTGAGTACGTCCAGTAAACTCACGCTGCATACTCAAAAATTCTTGCTAATCTAGTACACATCCGGGCATTTCTCATGTACTCAAAATCAACATACTGTGCATTTGGAACATACTACATACTCAATTTCACGTCATACTTAGTATGAATAGTACGTTAGCATGCGTTTCCAAAGCCAACCACAGACATTCGCGTTTATAGGGCTGGCCCCGCTGTTGCGGTCCAGCCAAAAATACAATACTAAAACAAACACTGTTTAACAGTTACATTTAAGTTAAATGGAAAGGAGTTGGTAAACGATTGAAAACATTAAAACTACAATAACCCTGTTCGATGTGTAAGATCTATGCTGAGATTCAAAACTGTGTTGTAACTGACGGTGTTTGATTTCAGATCCTCCATGGGTTTAAAAACCAGGTGGGCGAGGAGAACTGGTGTCGCTTCTCGGATCAGTTCCCTATGCCTCTGAAGGAACGGCTGGCAACCTTTTATGGGGTGTAATTGTTTCCATAGCAATGGGCCCGTTCAGTGGGGTCAGTTTCTTCAGTCTTTTCATTTACCTATCTAGGGACTTGAAAAACAAATTTGAAAAACAAACATAGAAAAGCGGATTCATTTGATATTGGGAAACAATAACGTGTCATCATTTAAAAGAAAGAGAGTCTATTCTTTAGTTTTCGTCTAACACCTGTGTCCTTGCTTCTCTTCGCACAGGTCATTCACAATGGGAGACGATACAGGGAACCTCTTTTACCCAGGGAACATGTGACCCTTTCACTGGGGGGGTAGGGTCTGCCAGCCGGGGAGGGGAGGGATGCGGACCCCTTCCCAACCTTGCGGACGGGGTGGGAGGGAGGTGGTAGCCGCAGCACTCGACGCCCCATGCACAAGCAACGGGGGAAAAGGACTGGCGGAACAACTTTATCATGGGAGGAAAAACTATTTGAATCATTTCTCATCTCACTCAGAAATAATGCAATTCAGCATAGTGACTTTTTCTTCATTTCTTTCAATAATATTAGCTCTCGCCTGAACTACTGAATGGAAATCGAAACAAACTAGAAATGGTAAAAACTTTTCAAATCTCCATAAAGCTTTTCCTGTTTAATTTTGGTTAAATCTGGTGTTTACCCTTGCAGAAAGGTTATTGCAGGAAATAGTCTTAATAGACAAAATGTATTATTATCAAAATGTATCAGCCAGCACTTGAGAGGTGGTACCTGACGTGGCATTGTAACTAGACTGAATTATACCCTAGAAGTAGATGATGGTTCTAAAATCAGGAAATGGCATTTAATGAAGTATAAGGTCCAATATAAGATGTTTTGTCCTCAACAAGAGGATAGCTTTTGGCTAAGGAATATCAGCTGATGGTAATAATGCTGTTAACTTTTTTTAAAAGTACAGATATATTTCGCAACATTGCGTATCTCAATAAGAATAGCCTGTCATCTTTGTAGTTATCAAATATTTTCAGTGATTTAAGGTGTCAAGTTATAAACAGTTCCAATTCTTAAGCAGGGCAAAGGCTGTTATTTATGTCACTAGAGAGCTTAAGATTTTATTTGTTGTGGTTGAAGGCGACTTGTCTGGGAGTAGGTAGCATGCTTGCATCAAAATGGGAAGCTGTACAGCATTAGAGTGACGTGTTGCATTTGATAGTTGTCATTGCCCTGTGATAAGGTTCTTCTTCAACCTTGTAATTTCTCTGTTTTTAAAATGTATTTGTCTTTTCCCAGAGAATTACAGTGGTCTGCTGTAGTGTAGCATGAATTGGTTTACAAAGAAATTGGGCGATATGTAGGATCTTGACCGTAACTCAGAGGGGCCAGACACATGTGGATCAATTTGTAACTATAGAGTGAATCTGACTCTTTTAACAGTGTCATATCAAAGCCCTAGATACTTACAAGCATTTATGTGTCTGAGCCTCTCTCAATGAGGATGGGGCAAGGCCATGCAGGTTCTCCTGTATACTGGTCATCATTTTTTCCATCCTTCTTTTATGCAGCAATGAAACGAGTCCCGTCTTGGTGTGGTTTGTAATCTTGGCGGTCAAAACCATGCAAAACATTAAATCAATGTTAGAATAAGTTTCTTTTTGTTTGTTAATGGTTGGTTTGCTTTTTGTGCTAAAAGCATGATCTCGAGGATGAGTGTATGTGAATGGTTGTGTTTTGTGGGGTACTTGAATGTTTGATCCCTTGCATGTTGGTGGCCCCTCACATCCTGATGTGTATTGGGAATGGAATCAGGGGAGAGAGGGAGGGGGGCTTCAATTCAATTTAGAAAAGGGTGAATTACAATGTTTTCTTAGCTAAGCATTGGTTTATTTCAGCACTGGGATTTTTTTTTTTTTTTTTTTTAAACTGAAATTGTTCTCAAATCTGCTGGAGCATTCTCTCTAAACCTTTACCCCATAGCTTTATGTACCATTTCTAAATACTGTGAAACTACAACATTGTTTGTGTCCCGTTTTGTGTTGCTTTGCTCTGTTGGTATATATTTTTAAGTGTTAAAAGTCACAGATAGCCTCAATGTATTCCATGATATTTTGGAGTAATAGAAAATTGATTTTTTTTTTTTACGCCCAACCAATCATCTTTTCCTCTGCAGGTCAGAGTAATCATTTCAGTATTTTAGCCCCTTGAATGAAGATGCCATGCACTTGTTTTAATAGCAAATGTTCAAATTAATATTGTAGCCAAAACCATTGGAATCTGAGTTTATTAATAACAGATTATTAGTAATTGAAGAATTGCTGTTTAAATGTCTTCACATATTGAATCACGTATCTTGATTCTTTAGTTTATTAGATTATTAAAAAATATATATATAAAAAATAAATTTTGTCTTAATAGATACTTAATATTGTGAAAATATAGTGTTGTAGAATTGGCTACCTTAATAAGCAAATATTAAACATTTGATGAACTTAAACAATGGTCAATACTGTATGTAATACATCATGGAATACAGAAGCAGGTGAGAGGAACGTGTGCGAGTGTCGCGCACGCTGGCTTGCCTGTGCCACATTACGTTGTGTCCTGAACATAAAATGATTTTGTCTGTGTGTCACATTCCAGCTGTTTAGCATGCAAAAGATGGAAGATGCATGGCTTGATGGGCTCTGTCTACACAGCCCTGTCATGTTTTATTTGGAAAAAGTACAAGCCTAAACACAGAATGAAACAATCACTATTACTGTGCTGTGTTTCTGAATTGACTGCTGCTATAGATTGTAGTTTTGTTTTACTACTTGAATATGTGTTTTAGTAACCTCAGGTTGTCTGTTTGTTGTTCCTATTTGTTTTTCTTTTTTCCATATGTATGCCTTTTTCCATATTATTTTACCAAATGAGATTAGCATGCCTCCTCTTTTTAATGACCTGAAATGGATATCAGTGGGTGTTGTTAATTAACATTAGTATTTAATGTGTGTGCAACGCTGCTAGCTCACCAATGTGATGCTGAGATCACACAAATACACACACACACTCTCTCTCTCTCTCTCTCTCTCTCTCTCTCTCTCCCTCTCTCTCTCACTGCTCCCCGGCCTCTCTCGCTCTGTAGCATCGTTCCCAGATGAGTTGGGCATGAGCGT
>OMKK01032549.1:0-13266 GCA_900302305.1 Polymixia japonica | reverse complement strand
TGAAGATTTCTCTCAATGTTCAATATAATGTATGTCGATAGAGGCTGGACAAGGCCATATCACTCTATAACTCAACATTATTCTACAACTAATATCATAATATGACTGTCAACTAGACCATATCACTATAACTGAACATTATTCTACAACTAATATCACAATATAACAACTAGACCATATCACTCTATAACTGAACATTATTCTACACAACAACTAGTATCACAATATGTCAAATGAGAGTAGGATGTACAATTACATAGCATTTATAGTTAGATGTGTATTGGGACTGAACAACAGTTTTCAACCATATGTTTTCAGGCCTTTTGTCTATTTCCAAACTTTTTCAAGGCCTGGAGATTATCCATTTATTTTTGTGGACTTAGAGCTGTGTAGGAGCCCTGAATAACCAGCATTACACTTCTGTTCATCACAGTGGGATATGATGGGACAGGATGACTTGGTGGTTAATGAGTTTGTCCACAAACCAGAAGGTCCCAGGTTCAAGCCACCACATAGCCATATCTGCTGAAGTATCCTTGAGCAAGACACTTAACCCCTACCTGCTCCAGGTGACCCACCCAGAGGGCAAAAAGAAAATGTCCCCCTTGGGGGAATTGATGAAATATATCAAATAAAAAAATCAAACTAAATCAAAATTAAAGTTACATCCCACTATCATGTCAGGAGGGCTTGGCTCTGCTGCTGTCATCATGAACCTACTGATGGCTTTCCTCAGAAATATGGCCGCTCATTAATAATGTGCATGACAAGCAGGCAGCATATGATAAACTCAACAGTTTAATTATTATATCCACAGCCAGATTGGGAGAATTAGTCGGCCATCTTTTAACTCCACATAGTAAGTGATTGTTTTTACTAATGTCTCGCAACGCAGTGATTGGCTGACTGAACATCTGCAATTAGAACGGTCTAATTGAAAATGACAAATTCTATGGAAGGACCTGATTTTTCAAGCTAGTACTGTAGGGAGGAATGCACGTGTGCGCGCACACACACACACACAAATCATTTTCTACTTGTCTGACATTACCGATTCCATAGGCATTCCCCATAGGATCGAGGTGATCAACTATTACCTTGTACTAACTAACTGTGGCGTCTCAGTATGTTTGGTTATGTGTGAGAGAGTCTCCACTGTGATCATGTAGAGAATAAGATTACAAACCATCAAAGACAGGGGTACAAATGGAGATGCTATACAGTAACTCTACTGGGACTTTATAAATATAATACAACTACAAAGAGACAACAGCTGCAGAACTTAATGAGCTCTGACTGGGAGTTTAGTCTCAGCACACGTAGATTTGTAGTCCTGCCTTTCTATTATCAGTATTTACCCACCACTCTGCCTCCATTTCATTTCCTGCTAATAATCCATGAAAATAAGTTAATTATCTCCGATGAAGTCAATATCTCTAATATCTCTTTTCAATGTTTTCACTTCCCAAAATGTCACTTCTGTGACAAAAATAAACGTTTTGAATAATTACCTCATTACAAATGCCTGGTATTCAGGCCAGCCTCACTGCTTGTTGCTCTGGGAAACTAAAACTTCACATTTATCTTGCTTTCCTCACGCAGAACCCTCTGGGCCTTAAGTAATTATCCCCCTACTCACTGGCCCATTAAGTTAGAACAGCAGCGCTGACTGGGATCTGGAGCAGGGACCTCTGAGCTTCTCTTACTGTGTCATGATGGAACATCGCAGATGGCGAGTGTCCACTTAACCTCCGCTGATACGCTGAAGCAGATACCAGTTGCTTACAAGACCTTCTAATGGAGGAGTAGAACTATTTGGGCAGAATACTGGGAGCCACCCAGTACGGCTGCAGTCTACTGTTATCAGTTATCAATTCGACTGTTGGCTAGTTATCAGTTCTACTGTTGGCTAGTTATCAGTTCGACTGTTGGCTAGTTATCAGTTCTACTGTTGGCTAGTTATCAGTTCTACTGTTGGCTATCTACCTCCTCAACCTCCTTAATAAGCTCCCCTAACCCATGCCATGACCTACACTGTCACAGACTTTTGCACATATTTATAAATGTACTGTAAATGTACTGTATATATTCTTAATATCACACACTGCATTATATTATATATCATGCTGTAATTATATATTATATGCAGTATATTCATAATGTCATATTCTGCATCCTGTCAATGCACTTGACCTGCAACTGCACCTTATCTGGTAACATTGTGGTTAAAATTGAGTATCTCTACCTCTGGTACACCAGACTACTGCACTGTTGGACGTTCACTACCTCTACATAGCCATATCATACATAGACAACAGAATGCATATATAAATATTTATTGTTAATGTAATGTGTACTGTTAGTGTCTAGTGTATGTCTGCTATGTCTCTTGCACTATATGTGAAGTCCTTTATGTCTGTGTTAGTTTATTCTGTCAGGCCACGGCTCCATGCTACCAAGACAAACTCCTTGTGCTCTGTACTCAACAATAAAGTTGTTCTGATTCTGATTGGATTCCGGAAACAGGAAGTCTGCAGTAGAGCAGCCATTTTCTTCAGTAATTCTAGACAGACGTTGGCTTTCATATGCCAGTCTGGAGTTAAAAGCATTGGCAGCCTTATCAATATCACAGCAAAGATGGAAGAGCATGAACATCTAAAGGTCTCGCTGCTAATAAAACTAGAAACATGGAGGAAATATGTTAATTTCCATATATGCATCAAAGATGATTATGGTCTCTTACCACTTCATACATGGCTGAGAAACTAATGAATGTTGACCAGGAAAGCCTCGCTCTACGTGCCTGGGTATATGACATCAGTCAAATGTCTTGTGAAGGCTACAGCAACAAAATACCTGCTGTCACTATGGAAGATGTAAACTAAATTTTCAAACCAGGAGTCGTCCGATTACTAGACAGCCACCATCACCACCATCAGAATATGAAAGCCAATAATGAGTCATGCAGGATGAAAGGCGTGTCATTGTTGCTTCATTTATGGAAGCTGCATTAAGAATAAACTAGGAGCAGATCTCAGTGTGGGACTACATGGTTCACAGCTGGTACTGATGAGTTGTTTGCGGGCCTCTGGTTAATTAGGTCTGGATTTGCCACAGCTTTTTAACTAACCTCTGTGTGGTTCCTTTCATCTCTAGGTTAATCATGGTTGCTGCCAGAGGGAACAGTGGGTGTGGTCCTGCTGAATCTCCTCATCCTCCACCAAAGGTTGCTCTATGATTACATGTTGTGTAATGAATAATTTACCTTTCCCTAATCACCCAGTAAGCTGCTTCATTTAAAACCCCACTCCAGCCAGTGTTACTTCCTGTTTTTCGGTTAATGTTCTTTCTCAAACAGAGAATGGGGGTGTGGTTAATAGTTGGACGTAACCATGGCAACCAGATTTGCCATTCTAGCATAGCTAACTAAGACAAACTAACTGACAGACAGACAGACAGACCGACCGACAGACAGATAAACAAACAGACACACCTACACAGATATAACTAGAGATAACTAAGGCTATAATGGTACAATTATGATAAAATACAAGATAAGTTGACTAGCTAGTTCCCAAAGATGTTTATCAGTTTGTCGCTCAAACGCAAAGAGGCATGACAGTGCATGTATGACTGCAGCTTTCTACTATAGTCATATGTCATTGTTCCATTTTAGCAACACCTTAAATTTTTGAATTTTGAGCGCAAAATCAAAAAATATTTGGCATTGTCAGGGAAATGACTCAGAAACATGTAAAATATCTTAAAAATGCCAAAATACACTGGAGGGGGACTTTAAACACTGAGGAAGCCATTAGATTAGAGCCGGGAGGCAAGGTGAGAGAGGTAGATTAGAGGAAATTAAGAACAGGCTTTCTTGAGGCCTGTCTGTCCTGCTGATTACTGCTGAGCCAGTCAGCCAAATGTCATCACAGAGAACAGCAGACATCTGGTCACCAAGTCAGAATGTTACACGGACTTTCCACTAAAAAGGATTCAACCTGGGCGTAATGGCTGCCTGGCTGTGATGCTTTCAGCTCTCTAAGTGAGTCAAACAAACGCTAACATTTGTTCAGAGAACTCCTCAGAGAATAATAGTTTCTTTTAGGGGGTATTTTGGTCTCAAGTACGGCTTTTAAGACCGCATCCATCTGTGGATGTTTTTAGTGCACAGGACTGTGTAAACATGAGTCTGAACATGAAAGCTTTCTAAAAGCAGTGATCTATGCAACTCAGACAATTTTCAGCACGTATATTGGCAGTGCTTTGCTGAGCACCACAGGCTCCATGCTGATGACATCTGGGCTCAGAGGAGGGGGTTTAAATCTAAATTCAGTCATCACACAGTCCTCCCCCAGGTCCTCTGTACAGACCACACTGTGCTGTGCACTGCCAGGCTCAAACTGCCTACTGCCAAATAACACAGGCTACTTTTTTTGTTATTTTTAGTCATTTTTTTAGCTGACGCTGTCATCTAGACGGCTTACGATGGGTCAGGAGGGAGTCTAGTACCTGGTGTAAATAAGTAATGCTCTCCTCTGTGTTAAAAACTAGTGTCCAGGTGTCCTTGAGCAAGCCATATGATCCCCAACTGTTCATTTAACCTTCCTTGGATAAATAATTGTTTGAAACACAATGCAGGAATTGAACCTGTGGCCTTCCAGTTACGGTACAGTCTATGTAACTGCTAGAGCACCAGTGCAGGTGGCAAGGTTTCTCTGCTGTTTAGAGATAAACACTCTGATCAACAGCTTCCAGAACCGTCTGCTCCATTATGACTTCTCATCTTCATTCAGCAAACTGCTGCAGCCGCAGGCTGTCCTGGTAACGGTTTCATGTTCATCATCTCTACATCACTCCTTTCCTCCCCTCCCCTCCTCTCCTTTCCTCCCCTCCTCTTCTCCTCTCATCCTCCCTGCCAGCACTCCAAACCATCAGATAAGACAAATCCACAAAATTAGGACAAATGCTAGCCAAAAAACACATGCCGCTTTAATGACTTTAATTGCATTTAGTGTTAATTGGGCATTTAAATGATTTACACATGGGAGATGGAGGTGGATAATGAAAGCTCTTTTGTAGCGTGTTGTTGTGAAACTGCACCTCAGGACACACACCGAAGCTCAACCACATCTCTAACGACACCAACAGATACACACCGAACATCTACACACACACACACACGCACACGCACGCACACACAACCTCAGCCCTGTTAAACACAGTTTCTAAACTAAACTCCTGCTATATGAAACCACAGTCTCATTACTGCAACTCAGTATCTTTTAGGAGACGCTCAGTGTGGAAGTAATATGACAGCCTCCCTCTAAACAGGCCTCTGTGTAATGAGAGAATAAAACAATATGTTCTGGTCCTTTTCCAAACGTCGGTTGGACGTACTTGGAGGCGAACAGTAAACACAGGCAGTAGAAAGCAACATTAGACCAGACGCCTACTGTAGCCCATTAAGACCAAAACTAGAGACATCTTCCGTAACCCCCTTCACGATGATGCAGCAAATCTGCGATAATTTAGCTCATTGGTTTGTGGAACCAGCAAATTATGCCAATCAATCCATCAACAACTAATCAATGAGTGACAAGCATCCTAAACATGTGTAATATTGTTGTCCCAGTCAAAGAGAGAGCTAGGCCGTCTTGGTCTTTCCCTATAGTCGTCCATTTTTAATCCTAAAATATCTAATGCATTAGGTATGTATAGGGATAAATGTAGGCATATGTGCGCACAGTAGGGGACCAAAGTTGTGTTTTCTAAATGGAGCATGTATGGAGATTTGAAACTAGTTGAAGCTAATGAAGGTTGTTTCTACAGGGAGGGAGGCAGTCTTTCTGAGAGCAGACACAAAGTGGCATCTCTGATATTTTTATCTAACTGGAGGCAAAATCCATCCTTTATTGATAAAACCATCCAGGAAATAAAGTCTGTGATGTTCAAAACCCAGAAAACATGGCTGTTTGACTGGCTCCCTGAGAAGAGAGACTCCCGGCGCCAACAGCTATTCAGCTAACTTCCAGTTTTTAAACATGACGGGGAGCGTGGACATCACACGGGAAGAAACATTATCTGCCTTAGGCTATCTCCCTGCTGAGAATGAATCCTGAACACAAACTTCCCAAATGTTCCAAACCTTGCTCCAGAGCACCACACTTGAGTTCCTGGTCCCTTTTGGTTGGTGAGGAGAAACAGAGTCAGCCATTGTTATACATTTAGCAACTCTGCACTCCACGGTGCAGTTGCAGACTGGAGGATGGCTCTGTGTAATGTTCCACAGTGTGGGAGATCAATGTGAGAGTCTGGTGAGTCTGGAGATTCTGCCGCTAGTTAAAGGCCCGGAGGATCGATACCATAATGACTGGCCTGACATCATCTGGTCCAGGGTGCACTTTTAGAGGCCCAATGATAATTTGCTCCTCCTCCTATTGAGTGCTACACTGTGGACAACACTCACTGTGGACAGAACGTCTCCACACTTAGTAGATGGACAGTTCAAAGAGAAAATAGTTTCATCAATCTGCTTATCTGGCTATCACCCAACCTTCGCACGCCGAGACAGGCTAGAGAACTTCCAAAATAAACATTTAAAGCTGGGAGGTTTTAGTAGAGGGCAAATTTTAAAATCTAAAGAGACCAGAAATCTGTGATACTCTATTTCTTACTTCTGAGCAAGGGCACATCTGAGCCCCCCAGAAACATTTTTCATTTTGAAATTGCATTTCCCGCAATTCTACACAATATCCTATGACTATGTAGGACTCAGAACGCAATAAAATTTAGAAAATTATCAGTGCAAAACTTTGGATAGCGCAGGAATTACATACATTTGTATTGAGTATGTAACTTGTGCTAACTATCAGTACTCCTAGTTCTGTTGTGTTTTAATGTTAGCCGGCTAGGCTAGGTTCTTATGCCTCACGTGTAGCTCATACACATGGTCTGGTCACAGGACACAGCAACAGTCTCTGCTCTGATACACGCAGGCTGGAAAACCAGTTCAAATCGCTCCTGGTAGAAACTGGTCTTAAGGCAGACCACTCAGCTAGCATCAAGAAAATGTTGCTTGATTCAAGAAAATTGAAAAGAAAATCTCCCTGATTAAAAAAAATAATACAAAAATTCTGTCAAAGTAAGATTTTAGCACTGAATACTAGGATAAATTACTTATTTGTAATTCATTTGCAAAATGTAATTCTGTTTTTTGCAGGGCTGTATCTATCAGCTGTCATTCTCAGTCATAATGTGTCAACACACTCATCCTTACGTTGTGCAGCCTACCTGCTTACTGCATATACCTCCAGTCAGTCATACGCAGGAGACACAACCTTCAGACGTACAGAGGTACACAGAGGGGGGCGAACCCTGTGCCTTTACTCCACGCTAACCAAGGCGCTAAATCTCACCTGAACCCAGTCATGTCTAGCTCTCCCACACTCCTCCACCTGCCTCGGACGATGAGAGATGAGCGAAAAATATGAAGCCGCCAGGAGGTGGAGGTGGGGAGGAGCACAACAATGAAGGCAGTGGAGTTAACGGAGAGGCCTGGGGTCGGAGGGCAGCTCGTCCTCGCAGGAGAATAAAAGCTAGGTAGAGATAAATCACTCCTCGCTGGAGGTCTGACAGTGCCCCACCTCCTCCAGATGGCCACAGCACCTGGTCCTCACCCAGACTGCACAGCACAGCATGGTCCGGCCCGCATCACCTCCACGCCACAAGCTAACATCCACGGACTCAACATGGCCCAACACGTCTCCATACACAATACAGTCCTCATCTTAACAGCACAGGATATGAGAAGATCTTGTACATTCATGAAAATTCAAGAAGGCTCTGAAGCTTCTGGCATGTTCTGTGTAAAGAGGGAATTCAAAGGCCTGATTCACAGAGAAGCCCTCAGGGTAGGCAGCTGTAGGCAGAAGGCAACGCTATTATCCTGATAGAATGTGTAACTTCTGACATGCTTATAAAAGATTCATCTGCATGACCATACCATGTGCCTTGTGAATTATGCAGAAAATATTGCACTTTATTCTTCAGGAAAGAGAACATGAAAGCATTATTAATAGAGAAACCACTAAGAATACCACGACGGTGAAAGTTATGGGTATTACCATAAAATAATGTGTGTACAGTAGACTGTGTGAGGACGTTATTAAGAGACCAGGAGGTCATTATTGCCTAAGAGAGTCACTGACGTGTACCAGAGGCATAAAAATCTATGTTATTAATGTTATCACACTGTGAGTGATGTAGCACCCTGCCGAGGCCTTGATGGCTGTCTCAGAGGTGTCTAGTCAGCGCCATGCAAACAGCTCTGGAGGTGGTGTGACCCAAATCTTCTGGTCAAACTCAATACGCTGCTGTCAGCCTTTTGATGGAGTGGGCTCAGTCTGTGTAGAGGTATTAGTGGACAGGGGAGATGCGTGTTGATTTTGATCTTTGTCATTACCTCCAAGGACATTTAAGTGGCCTTAGGGTCCTCGTTCAGGAACATCAGATAACCAGAACAATTAACTGTGCAGATCAATAGTCCCTGACGTCCAGCTGGAGGTTAGTGAGGTGGCTCAATGCAAAATGTCCAGGGTCCAGCACTGGTCCCAGATGAACACAGGCCAGGGAGCTAGGGAACGTTTAACTTCATTACGTGTGATTTTAAAACACAGGCCTAAAGAGTACTCACAGGCAAGGGGTTATAGTAATGTGAAAACATCTTTCCAATGCATCAAGTGGAGTAGAAATATCACAGCAGACATCATTCACTATTCAGCATCACAACATTATAGCCTTAACGTCGTACAGGTGGGATATTAAATTAAAACAAAATATGAGTTCAAATATGACAAAAGTATGCTGTCCTACCTATTTCAACAGCTCATCATTGACAAATTACAGTTAAACTTTGTCTTGTGTTTATCATTATACTGTTACAGTTGAAGTTAGTTTGTTACCCACAATTCCAATCTTCACTCTCAAGACCCCAACAAACTCCAGTAGAAAGCAGTATTTTGTGCTCAGTTAGACTGGTGGGGGTGGGATTCCAGACATCAAGGAACTGCCTTGTTTTCCTCAATACAGCAAACGACAATAAAACACATCACGTCCTCCTGTGAACAACGCTCTTCACCAGACACAGTATGGGGTTTCTTCTCTGCCCCTCTGAAGTCTGACAGCTTACTAATTCAGAAAGCCTGTACGCAGGCCAGTACACAGCGCACGATAGAGCGGGGGGATTCATACATGGTAAAAAAAAAGCTGTTGGACCTGAAGGTGAGTCTGACCGTTAGCCTTCGCTAGTTAGCTTCTGTCCTTACATTTACAATGAAACACTATAGACTAGACCGTGCAGGAATGAAAATGGAGGCACTTTGCTCCGAATGTGAGGTGGTCTCTGGGGAGCCTCATTAAATGATCCTCCTCCTAGTTTGAGACCTTGTTTAAAACATGCTGGTGGCAAGCAGAGGCAGTCTGTTCCCCAGGTAAATGCGCTTGTTTTTGTTTTCACTTAGGCTGAGGTGCAAAAGAATCTACATAATGATGAACGTTTCCATTAGAAAGTAAAGGATAAACACAGGAACACCTCTCCTCAGGGAGTAGAGAACAGATAGGTTCCTACCAGGTCGGTCTTTATTTTAATAAAAAACTAATTTCTTTTCACTAAGAGAACATAAATTCAATGGAAAATTAGATTCCATTTTGAGACTTCCCTTGTCTCATTCAACCAAACAACATCCCAAACCTATTTACTGTGTGATTGAGCTTATTATTATTATTTTGTCTGTTCTGTATGAGAACACAGACAAGATGTGATTAAAATAGGAAATTATTTTTGCTATGAGATACCCATATTGGGAGCAGCAGGGCTGCAGTCAGAACGCTGCGGGAGCTTGTTAGACCATCGTACTTTCTACAAAATGTCTTTATATTATTATATTTGAGAGAAACTCACACAGGCTCTAGCATTGTCCAAAGGGGCAGCATCTGTCTGGATGCCCCTCCACCAATAATTATGTTGGGAGAGTATAGCTCCTAATCACATTCAGAAAATAATTTTGTGAAATCAGAAATAAAGCATCAATAATCACTGCATGCACCTGTCTTATTGGTGAATGTGTGAAATACCATGTTGGTGATTATTATTTATGTAAAAGCCAGAGGAAATATCCACACACTGGTCTTTTTTTTTTTTTAAGTGTCTCTATAACTGACCAGACCCAAGTGAAATAATTTCTAGACCTGACCTGATACCCGCTAAATGAGGCTTTTATTCGACAGTTCATAATTTACAGCTAGTGCGCTATTCCGACCTTTATAGCCTTACTAATTAAGCCTAGGCTACATTGTACACAAGTATTTCACCAAAAACAACTGAGATGGAAATAATTTTATTCGAATGAATAAAACGTAGCCAACCCGAAATATGTGTCCCGCTATGAGATACGCTATGAGATTTATAACATCTAAAGATGTTATAAATCCAAACGTCAGCTGATTATGTTGCAGGTCCCCGCGGGGGTCCGACCAGATCCAGGACTCTAATGTGAGTACTACAATCACTGAGGCCTCAATGGACCTGCCCATTTTAGAATCTATATATATATCCCCATCCTCTCATGTGTTGTGGTCTAATGATTCAAGCAAATTCCCTAAGAAGTTTCAACGCTATAGAGGCCATGGATGGTGTTGTTTACTCAAGTTAGAATTGAAGCCATTCAACAAGCTTTAAGTTTCCAGGCTAAAAGAAACCAAGCATTACATGCACATTATGAGATGCCTAGGTTTATTAACATTCAGGACACTTTAATATGTAAAAACACTGACACTTTAAGATGTAATACCAGGAATAGGCCACATTTATCGCCACATTTATTAAATGTAATAATAACCAGCTGTTTTTGGCTGCAATTGCTGGAAGGTGTATTTCCTCACTTTGGGGAGCTAGGCTAGCTGCCTCTGCCCAACTCTAGTCATGATGCTAACACTTGAAGCTGGCACTTAGCATGATGCTACTGTCACACTGTTTAACAGGGTGGGTCTGCGTTGCTTCATACCTCTGCCTGGCTCCAGAGCTGCAAGACAGGCTGTGATATATGACACCGTTCAGTGACATATATATATATATATAAATCTAATCTTCCTGGGAGGAAATTAAAGAGTTGGGAGTTCTCCCCAGAGAGAATGAGATAGAGATGAAGTTATGAAATCCATAAAGTCCTTTTTGATGAGAGCAGTAAAACATATCTAATCTAATTGAAGGCTGAGGGGCAGAAGACAGATAGCACCTGATTAGGAGAGATATCTGCAGTCCAGCCTGAACACAGCCCTGGAACACTAGAGAGACCAATCTGTCTCCACAGACTGACTGGGACAGACTAAGAGGGACTGGGGCAACCTGGGATAGACTAGGAGGGACTGGAAAAGACTGGGAGGGAATGGGAGGGACCGGCAAAGACTGGGAAAGACTGGGAGGTGCTGGGAGGAACTGGGATAGACTGGGGTTGTTAGTGTTCAGTGTTAACCATTTTCCACATGTATCTTCAGACATGTTTATATTTACCAATAAGTACTGTTCTATCAACAACTAGATACTGTCTGTCTGTCTGCAAAACACAGTCCTCCCCTGTGTGTGTGTGTATGTGTGTAAGTATGCGTGTGTGTGTGTGTCCAGAGATATGTGTTGATGTGCACAATAGACCTAGCCTTGGACACCACCGTCTCCTTGGCAACGGCTCTGCTCAAGAGAGTCGACAGAAATGCAAGCGCACACGCACACGCGCACACGCACACACACACACACACACACAAAATTAGCTCATACATGAAGCAACACAGATCCAGGGTCTGGCAGCAGAGAAGACCAGCACTTCTCTCTCTCACTATTTTAGCTTGTTTTTCTTTCATGCTGGAACTTGTTTCTATGCTAATGAGCGTTGGGCTCTGGCTTTTGTGATTAGTTAAACCGTTTTTACATTATAGAGCTCTCTACAACTCTGGTTGAGACAAACACACACACACAAATTAGCTCACACATGAAGCAACACATACACTTGCATGCATAACACGACAAACGCCCACACACGTGCGCACGCACACACACACACATACATACAAAGACAATTGCAAACACACACACGTACACGTCTGCGACGGTGGATTCTAGCTTGTGTTCTGCTGGCAGCATAGACACACACCAGTCTAATGTGGTCCTCACCTCAGCAGTCCCCATTGCTTCATGACATGTTTTTCTGGATACAGCATGCAGGATCTAAACATTAACAGAGTCCTGTCTAGATGGGTCATGGAATGGAGCTACTGTTGTAGCTGTGTGTTGGTGATGTTAACTGATCCCAGAACAGGAAGGAGTGAAGTTCTGCCCAGTTCACCGTGAGACGGCTGTCAAACCTGCAAGAGTCCTCTACATTCTGGCAGGAGCAGGTTCGTGATGTGCTGATGTTGATGTTGTTGGTGTTTTACACAGCCTTTATCTCTGTACAAACAGCTATGTAGTTCAAAAGAGGCTCAACACTTGCTCTTAAAAATATATATGTTATGTTGGGTGTTGCACCTCTTTTGAACAGCATAGCTAAATATTAGGCAGCACCTCAACTCTAGTGGTTTGAGCACAACCTCACCTGTACTACAAATAGTACATTTTTCTGTAAATAAACTACTACTTCTATATTTATAATTTATCCTTGCACATTAATATTTCATATTAATAACTGTAATGCATATTGTACATATCTATGGTTATCCCATACTGGGTTACTGTATCTTCATTTCTTTATGTATTTCCATCACTCGTAGTAGTTTTATTGTAGTAGTTTATGTATTTAATTACTGTAGTAGTTCCAGTATGTTATAGTACTCCATTATATGTATTAAAATTTTAGTATCTTAGATGTTCTTAACTGTTTTTACGGTGTTGTTTTTACCTTTGCCTTCTAGATCCTGCCTCTTGGTGATTAATAAAATGCAATCTAATCTAATCTAATCTAATCTAAGAGAGAAGACCTCCTAAAATGAGGAGCAGTATAATCTAATCTAATCTAATCTAATCTAAGAGAGAGGAACTCTACAAATGAGGAGCAGTATAATCTAATCTAATCTAAGAGAGGGAGGACCTCCTCAAATGAGGAGCAGTGCTGCCTTGTTGCCTTTGAGGAGCTAATAGTGGGGTGAATATATATCCAATTATAACTGACTAATTGCCTCCATGGACACAGAGCATCACTAACTGTTCCAGGATCTGCA
>OMKK01032547.1:14538-43054 GCA_900302305.1 Polymixia japonica | reverse complement strand
CAAACCGACACGTTCCTTCAGAATGATTCCTTAATAATATCTTAACAATGATTACCTTGTATTTCAGGAATCTTCAGCACAGGTACAAGAAAGATTGTTTACATGTCTCCACACTGTGGCAGCATGCTGCACTACTGTCAGTCAGCTGACTTTCAGACCAACAGGAAAATATGGTACTGCCCCCTAGAGTCTGGTCTCCTTTACTTCTTCCTGCAGGGTTTAGAAACTAAAACAAAAATCCGAACACCTCACGATCTTCTTAATATTTCCTTTGTACTTAACTGGCTATATTTTTCGAATAATAATCTACTTCTCTCTTCCCTGTATTGTGGACAACATAGCAACACATGCTCCGCGGACTCTTCTATTTGACAGTGATCATAGTATTACTGTGCTTCCTGATAATACATTATTTAATATTTGATCTTGTATGTGCTGCTCTTAATCTAGAAATAATTTATTCTTCTTTACGGCTACTTCCTGAACCTCTGATACTCCCACTTCCCTCTGGATGTGATAAATATTGACCTCTTCATTCTTCATACAAATCACTTTGCTAATTATTTCTTTTTTCTTCTTATCACTCATTTAGTCTAATTTTTATACACTATTAAATTTCTTCTTCTGTTATTTCTATAACCACGCCAGACGACACCCGTATCAACACTTATAACATCGTGAAAACACTAAACAGAAATGCTTTTCTTGATAGCGAAAGCACTTCTTAAGGACATCTCATGTTTTCTTTAACAAGTTTATCAGGGGAGAGCGCGAACGCAGTCCCCCACTACCAGAAATTATGCAGTCGAGATTCCCACATTTGGGGAATTCGCAGGGGTCAGCACAACCGGAGTGCAATGGCTGAGCCTCGCCCTGGGTGAACCACCTTCTTGATCATGGTATCTCCCCTGCCAGGTAAGTATGAGTTGTACACATCAGAGACGCGGACCTCATTCACACACATACGATTCTGACTAATGGTCTTTATAAGACGATAGGTCTCGACTAGGGCAGTTTTATACCTACATTTTCCACACTATTTTCAGCCTATAGCTTGATGTAAAATAGTTAAAAACGCCTTAAACTACCAGATTATAACACACTTTGTTGACCCATCATGCATTGCTGAGCTGGTTAGTCGCGTTGTAAACATGACGTCATCAAACATTTTGGCCATTCATTCATTTGTAGTTTACAGATTTCTTAATAACAGGGTTCCGTATGGTTCTACTCATTCAATCGGTCCGACAATTTACGGTGTAAGAGTAATGGATAACCTTATTGGATTTTGAAGTTTGAGAAAAACTAAAAAAAGTCATGTGTACGAGACCGTGTAACAGTCTGCCGGGGCTTATGGGTATTGTAGTAGATGTCATGGAAACGTACGTGATAAAAAAAGGTATATTTTCCACCATAGAGATTGAAACATTCATAATCATTGATACGAGTCACATAATGGAGTCTTGCGTCACCCCGTAGAAGATAATACGCCTACTTAATGCCGTTTGAGTGTAATTACCAATAAAATAAAGTTGAACGGGTAGTTAACATGGAGTAAAACACTTCCGGAACCACTGTACCGCCTGACTAGCCATCTCTGTAGTAGTATATTTCACTCATCTCTATAGTATATAGAGTATATTGCAGTTATCTCTATAATATAATAGTATATGTCGTATATTGTATTAATCTCTATAGTATATACAGTATACTGCACTCATCTCTATAGTATAGTGTATAGTATATTGCACTCAGGGCGTCTCTGTGTTGGGTCTACAACATGCTCAGGGGGGCGCAGCACCCACTTATTCATTCAACCGAAAGATGACGAAAGATACTTGTAATTTAAAGATGGCGGAGTGCTTGGCCGCACGTTTGTCCGCCCAAGAGAAGCAGATTCAGCTCCTCACTCAGGAAATCAGGAGTCTTCATGACGGACTAAACGGGGGTCCATGTGTCGCCGACGCTCTCGCCGTTTCCCCGGAGCTGGAGAACTTGCGGGGCGAGAATGAGAAGCTCAGATACCGGATCCTGCACCTCCGCCGGGGTCTGCAGGCGGAGTTGGACCTGGAGGCGCAAGGCGCAGGGCAGCAGGGATCCCCTACCCACCCTCCAGAGAAAAACGCCAGCAAAGAACATGCATCAAAGAACAGAACAAATAATAAGGTAGTAAGAAGAATGAAGGGACAAACTTTGATATTGTGAGGGACAATAGTAGGATTGATGTACTGTTAATAGCCAGTGGTGGGCCTCTGTCCACTTGTGCCATATGACAGTTTACCCCCATGTCCAGAAATAGCTGTCCCACTCACTGTCACCCAGTGTGCATGGTTTGAATTCCGTTTTGCTTTATCACAAAAGTTGAATGCTAGGTTGGTGATATGATTATCATCAGAGCAATGATCTTGCATCATTGTATCAGTATAGGCTAATATAAAAAATGATGACTAAATTGATATTACCTTGTAGGGCTGATGACACACCCCTCTGTTTGCTGCAGGTGGCAACCTCTGATACGAAGCCAGCAGATAAGAATAAGAAGGAGAAGAAGCAGGACAAAGGACAGGGAGATGGAGGTGTGAAGGAGGTGATTACACAAGGACATAGCCCAAAATTCTCCTACTTACCCATCCTCTAAATTACCAGCAAGAGAGATGTGATATTTGTTTATATATATACTGTATATATATTCTTTTTTGAGAATCTCCATACTCTCATATCTACCGGGAAATGTATGTTTTCCTGCATTTTTGCGTTCCTGACCATATCCTTGCATCAAACACTGACAAGCTGTGTACTGCTACTTTGCCAGCAATGAATTTAACTCTGACTTTCTCTTCAGTTACAATCACTGCAACATATACAACATAAGCATGTGTCACTTTGCAAAATCTCTACAATAGATCCTTGGCAGGTAATGTTTGGGAGAGTGGTAGCCATTTGTTATGAGGGACACTCTGCCATATTAGAGAAACAAGAAAAGGAAAGATTGTAATATTATTGCCTCCTCCTCTCTGATCTTTTTCCTCATTCATAGTATAATTTTACCACCCTACTACCACACAAAGATGAGGTATTTTGTCAGGAAGGGGGGAAGATGTGATGGTATGACAATCTCTCGTGTTGTCACTCCTCCAACATGGTGGCATGTCTCTCGTGACTACTGGCGACTGCTCTTGAAACATTCCATGACAGTATAAGTTACACTGGTCATGCCATGGATATCCTCAATGTTTCATTAGCAACTTCATAAGTGTCACTTGTAAAGAAATACTCCATGTGTTTGCTGTCTAGTGCCGTCCCAATAACAGAAATGCTTTCACTATTGCCCTGCCTCCCACAAAACATGGAAAATACTATTTTAACAATTCAATAGTTAACAGATACAACACCATGCACTTCACCAGTAATGACTGGCTTCTCCAAAAAGTGAGATACAGGCGATGTATTGACTTTCATTGCCTGTTCTACTCTCTAGCTGAAGATGTTGCCCGCCTACATCCCAGAGCGGCTGAGTCTCTATGAGGAGCTGAAGAAGGAGAGCGACGCCCTGTTGGCCAGGAGAGCGGCAGACGGCAAACCCATTACTGTGGAGCTAACAGACGGACGCAAGGTGGAGGGAAAGGCCTGGGTCACGACCCCGTACCAGCTGGCCTGTGGCATCAGGTAAGCATTGAGTTAGCATTGTGAAAACCGTGCAGAGGAAGCTAAGGACATTGTTGAGAAAGAAATTAAGATCTCTTCCCAATGCTATTTGTCCAAAAAACAATTTGTAGTTTGTCATCTGTAAAATATATCAAATCCAGTCTGTAAACCTGTTTTTGTTTTGTCAACCACTGACATAAGTTGCCTGCTATTCTTTAAAAAAAAAAAAAAACATGTTTTCATTTTGTGCTATGAAGTATTTTGCAAGAATCATCACATTCCTTTCACATATTCTTTAGTTTCTTTAGTTTCTCTTTATTGTTAGAGGTTTGAGTCCTGTTGTGAGAAGATAATAACACCACCTAAGCTGTTGTATATGACAGTAGAAGCATTAAAGGCTTGTAGCAAAATCTGTCTTCATCTGTTCTCACTTTCATTTTATTTCAAATCACTTTGGGGGCTCATTGCATTAATGTGGTGACACACTAGACGATTGGAGCAACGTAGATGGAAGATGCTCCTAATAACAGAAAACAAAGTAGGCCAGGGAAAGATCAAGAGTATTCAAATGTTTTCTTGAAACAGGAATTGTCTATATACAGTAGTAAGTGCAACAATGCTAAGGCAACTAATTGACCACTGTTGCTCAAAAGATTGCCCTGTGGATCACTACTTTTAGGGGAGAAACCAGATATGTTATGAACATTCCAGTTGTTTGTTTTGGGACATGAGACGGTTTGTGGTTGATGTTTCAGTCAGGGCCTGGCTGACAATGCTGTGATCTCTCGGGTGAGCGGGGAGCTCTGGGACCTGGACAGACCACTGGAGAAGGACTGCAGTCTGGAGATCCTACGCTTTGACAATGATGACGCCCAGGCTGTGAGTATTAGGAACTCTTAGTTAAATAAAAGCAGCGTGGTGAGGAGACTTATCAACATGGAGGCCTGGGTACAAGTCCTTGTGACAGAAAGCATCCATCCCGTTGAAGTGTCCTCGAGCAAAGCAGAATCCCCAACAGCTCCAGGGGTTCTGTTCTACAGCTGACCCTGTGATCTAACTACTTGTGGATCAGTCAGTTCTTAGGACATTCTTGTTTGCTGCTATATTAAAGCTCAAATGTTTTGTGAAGTTGTGGCATATTTTTGTCCTGCATTTCAGGTATACTGGCACTCCAGTGCTCATATCCTTGGGGAGGCAATGGAACAATTTTATGGAGGTTGCCTGTGTTATGGACCACCCATTGAGAATGGCTTCTACTATGACATGTACCTAGAAGGACAGAAGTAAGCAAATCTAATCATTAGAAGTACAGTATCTGTTCTTCTCTGTTTAGTCCAGGCACCACTGTTCATGGAATTTCTGGAATATCATGTAATTTTGACACTTGTATTCCAGACAGGAATTTCATTGATTCTCCAAAGTTATATAATATCTGGGAATTTCTCAAATGGATCATTTGAATCAAATAAAGTTTTAGAACTTGTTTTATGTGCATTTATTGAATCTTCCCACGGTTATCAGTTACATTTAATGGCTACTTTTCACTGAAGGCCAAGAAGGTCCAAGAGCAGTGAGTGTTTCTAGTGATCAAAGCATGTTGTTTTGTGTTCCCAGGGGCGTGTCCAGTACTGAGTTTGGGGACCTGGAGTCTTTGTGTAAGGCTGTAGTGAAGGATAAACAGCCATTTGAAAGGCTGGAAGTCAGCAAGAAGACTCTGCTGAAGATGTTTAAGGTGAGAGACCAAGCCCATCCTAGAACAACCACGTGTCCTGCGTAGGTCTGGAAAACTATGGAAAAAGAATTTGAAATTTTGATTTGATTTTTTTCAGGTCTTAAAAAATTTGTAATTGGACAAAAAGTTGGGAAGAGTATGGGCGGGTAAACTGTTGTTCAGTCTCAATACACAAATGACAACTGTTTGTGTTTCATGGATTATGTTTGTAAAAGAATAATCTCCAGTTGTTATTATTTTCCTCTTCCAGTACAACAAGTTCAAGTGTCGCATTCTGAATGAGAAAGTCACCACCCCCACTACTACAGTTTACAGGTAAACTGAAGATTAATCACAAGAAATTTAATTTAATAATTATTCAAGCAGGGATGAATAATATGTTTAATTGTGCTATGTTTTTGTTTGAATTTATTATGATGTTTTTGGATTTCCAATATTTTTAGATGTACAAACAACTTGTATTTATTTCTAAAGGGCAGCTACTTTTTTCTGTTGTTTGTCCTTAATGATTATTGACATGTAGCTTGTAATTTGTCTCTTTTTTTTCTTCTTCAGATGTGGGCCCTTGATTGACCTGTGCAGAGGACCCCATGTGAGACACACCGGCAAGATCAAAGCCATGAAGATCTACAAGGTATGTAGGAGACAGATTTCTGCTTAGAGCCACTTATCTTAAACCAATTATATAGTATAGCAACATTATATAGTTTTTCTCCTTTTTGATATTGTGGCCAGTTCACTTTGTCAGAAATATAGCAGCCCCAAAGCAATTTCCACTCTCCTGAAATGAATAAAACAGTACATTTGTTGTAAGTATTCATCCTTCCATCACTTTAATGTTTCTTACTACTCAATAAGAGATTTTTAGTAAATTTTGCAAACATGGCCATAAATTTAATTTACTTTGTCCATGCTAATAATTTTAGGGCTAAATTCAAGTAAACATCTCAGATTTCTGTCAAGCACAGCTCAGAGCAGGACATTGACTAGTTTGCTACCCCGATATCACTCCTTTCTGTACTGGGCAGTACATTTAATGAAGTTTCTTTTATTTTTACTTGAGTAATTCTTTAGAGAAACAGACTTCAGTAAAATGTAACTAAAGTTACTGCTTAAACATGTGTAAACTATCCCCCTTGTCTTTACACTCCTGTTGCGCTCTTTAATCAGAACTCTTCCACTTACTGGGAGGGGCGTTCCGACATGGAGACACTACAGAGAATCTATGGAATCTCCTTCCCAGATTCCAAGATGCTAAAGGAGTGGGAACGCTTCCAGGAGGAGGCCAAAAACAGGGACCATCGCAAGATTGGCAAAGTGAGTATCTGATGCTCACTGTGTTCAAGTCCCACTAAGCTGGCTCAGGTCTTGAACTGTGAAGAGAAACTCAATGTATGATGACTGTGGACGCATGACTTTGAGGAAATCACACTTGTCACAACTGGAGATACCATCAGTATTAGCAGCTTAGAGTCACTTATTGAAAAATAATATACTTTGTCAGCTCTCCATTGTAGTTGCAACATTGTAGTTGCAACAACAGAGCAAATCTTTCACAGGCAAGGAGGCATGATAAATGCTTAAAGGTGAAATATGTCATATTTTCAACCCATTAGAGGGTGCTTGTGTTCATTTGGTCAACTGAAAACATTGAAACGACCCGTTTAGACTCAAGCTCACATACCATTCAGTGGTTGCCAGTTTCTGTAGCTAACAACCACCGTTTGGAGCTGCATTGAGTAAACTCCACATTGACAAGTTCAGCCATTTTCATTCACTGAAGATGCACTGACTGAACAGGCAACAGTCAAACTGAGAGATGACCGTGGGAAGACGAGGGAGCATTGTTCAAGTTGTCAGGCCATCAACATTTTTTAAAATTAGAAATAAATGGGTAATATATGTTTTTTTCCAGGAAAAGCAGTACTTTCAATCAGCATATTTATACGATCTCTGTGGATGTCTTATCTTTATTTAATTGTTTGGTTAAGTACAAAAGCTTTTGTAAAATTAAAAATAAAACAATTATAATGGCATCACCCACATTTCCCCAGTTGTGACAGATGTCTTCAAAGTATGTGGGCGATGGATTGTCTTGCATTGCTGTTAGTCAAAGGTTTTGACAGGGAAACATTAGTTGTTTGCCCTAAATGGCCTGCGTTGTAGGTTTATACCAGCCGAGGGCGCTGTGTTTCTATGTAAGGTGACATCTGTGAGTCATCTGAGCAGCCCAGCTGGTTTCTCAGGCAGACTCTGTCACCCGGGGAGACGCAGACGGCCGCCACATGCCCAGCACTGATTAGGATGCAGAGCTCTATATTAATCCCAAGAGTCAACCTCTTATTTTCATTGCTGTAAAAGACAATGGGAGTGAGGTGAGAAAAGTGCCCTGTTTTAAAAATGCGGCTTTGTTTCATAATCCCAAGACAACCCTTTCCATTTCTAGATGCATAGATAGTTAGAGATGGATGTAGATATATAGGATCGAGATCAAAGATTTTGCTTTTTTTGTTGGAGAGAATACGGTTGAGAGTGAAAGATTAGAGAAAGAGAGAGCGTGTTATGATGTCAGGGCTTGAGAGAACACAATATGGCTGCTATCTCACCACCAGGGCACACCAACCCTATCAGATTCATCTTGTTCCCACATCAATTCCTCTGTGACCGTGTGAACACTGGATGCACAGAGCAGTTTCTTGCCGGTTGCACCTGTGGTGGGCGAAGTTGTGTGAAGTCATTTAAAAAGATTTGGTCTCTGCTGGCTCTCAACAGGATCAGGAGCTGTTCTTCTTCCATGACCTCAGCCCTGGCAGCTGCTTCTTCCTCCCAGCGGGAGCCTACATCTACAATACCCTCACAGAGTTCATCAGGGTGAGTAGAGTCCAGAGCCCTCGACCGACACTCATCTTGACTCCCTCAAACAATTCCATTCACTGCATTAGTAAAAGCTGACTCTGTAGTTACAAACAAGGCTTCAGATGAGGCAGAGGTGTGAGAGGATAGGTGCTAAGAGTCAGGGTGCACGCCTATATTTACAATACCCTTACAGACATGTGTATTTACATTTACATTTAGGCATTTAGCTGACGCTCTTATCCAGTGCAACTTACACAAGTGAAGAACATTCCCCCAAGTTCCCCTGGAGCAGGTAGGGGTTAGGTATCTTGCTCAAGGGTGCTTTGACAGGTATGACCAAACAGGGGATCGAACACAGGACGCAGGTTGGGGGACGACCTTTCTACTCCTAGACCACCCTATCACCCCTAGGTATAGGTATAGTAGGTATAGCATTAACACTGTCAGGGTCAGGGGTTCCGTTCCCTGTGTAGCTCAACTGGTAGAACATGACACTAGGGTTAGTGGTTAGATTCCCACAGGGGCTGCCCATGGTACAAATATACACACTTGTGGTACTGAGTTCCATTCCCTGTGTAGCTCAATGGGTAGAGCAAGGCACTAACACTGCCAGGGTTAGGGGTTTGATTCCCTGTACAGCTTAACAGGGTAGAGCAAGGCACTAATAAGGTCAAGGTTGAGGCCATATTAAAAGTGTTTGCACTTGCAAACTAGGGTTCCTTCCCATAATGACATAAACCATATTTAATTACAATTAAATTGCAGCCTGCAGTAAAGAATTTGTATGCCAGTGCAGTTTAATAGGTTTAGATTCTTAGCAGTCCCCAGCTTTGTACAAGTAGAAGTTCTGTAGTAGTAGTACTGTGTTGTTTCCAATGGGCTTGTCCTTGGGGGAGTGACTCAGAATGTGAGTGAGTGCATTTTTGTTAGCTGCGCACACCTTTGCAAACCAACTCATAAAAACATGAGATTAGGGTGGTGACAACATTAATAACCTCACCTCTCTTAAACTCATCTCATCACATGGTCAAAGAGAGCTTTCGGAATGTAGATCTGAAAGTGGTGACTCAAGAGTTCCAACAATTATACTGCACATCATCACTCAACAATGTCAAACCACAACATCATCTCACCTGACGAAGACCTATACGGTCGAAACGTTGTATGCCAATAAAGTCACTGGGAGCAGCAGCAACAGTGTGCGGGTATATTTTTTCTTATGATTTGATGGACTTTTACCCTGCACCTGTACTAAGTTGGATGTGCGCGCACTCTCCACTTCAAACCACAACATCATGCCATGTTCTCTGAGTGGCATTATTAGGTTAAAACGATGAGATCTTGCTAACTAATTAGCCAAAGAGACACGGTTTAATTGTCACCCAATACTGAGCTCTGATTGAGGTTCCAGTGCAGCAATATGCCACCAGGCGACCAGTACTTGAGACTGAGAAGCACTCAAAATGTCACATTCTGTGATAAGCAAGTAAATCAAGTTGTCAAGTGTTCAACTGACACTGGGCCAGTGCTGAGTCACTGTCCAAACTTTGGATATCAGAATCACCCCAAGTACTGTGTCCATGGGACTGATGTCCTTGGTGCAAAGATATATTGACAACTCAATTTCACAGTACATACTGACACACATGGTGCAGGGACAACAGGACCTCAATTAGAGTGTAAAGGGACACTGCGAGATCATTATCACCTCTGTTGTTCGGTGTTACCACTATTAAACTCATTAAACTTACCAGACAGTACACTATGTATATCATTCTTCCTATGACATACTTTAGGAAGATAAGCTGCTCCTTTCTTGGCGTGCAAGTGAAGGAAGCTAGCTTTTCATAGCCCCACTAGGTGTAGTGCTCTGCAGGTACGCACCTTTATTTATCCAGGGAGAGTTGACTGAATCTTGTTCAGCAACACCCTGTTTCCGGTGCACATCTGGGAGCTGCCCAGTACAACCACAGAGTTCTACTGTTGGCAACCGAGCAGCTCCGCTGGACCAGTTGGGGGTTAAGTGCCTTGCTCAAGGAAACCTTGAGATTGAGAGTGACTCTCGTGCATTTTTCCTAGCCATATTTTCCCAACTGGTCTGGGTATTCGGACCGATGACCTTTTGGGCACAAGCCCTGTAACCGGGGCCATCCCCCAGGCCGCTATCGCCTCAAGTCCTGCAAATCAAACAACATATTAAAAGAAGGCGCTGGTTGACTTCCATTGCACTAGCTAGATGTTCAGTGCCAGAGAGCAACATTCAACTCGACAGACCTTCGGTCCAGTCCTACAGCTGGTTTATTTGTTTGTGACAGTTCAAGTCATAGAGCACCAGGGAGAGCAGACCACACATGTCCATACAGTCTGCCCGTTCTCATAGAAACCGAGCCTGACGTGTCCTTCTGTTCCCTTGTTCTGTAGGAGGAGTACTGGAGAAGAGGCTTCCAGGAAGTAGCCTCCCCCAACATCTATAACAGCAAGCTGTGGGAGACATCAGGCCACTGGCAACACTACAGCGAGAACATGTTCTCCTTCCCTGTGGAAGACGACATCTTTGCGCTCAAACCCATGAACTGCCCCGGGCATTGGTAAATAGTTGTGGTCATTTATTATCACTCACTATGTTTAAGAAGGAATACAATTGATAACTCCAACTGAAGAGTTTCAAGTTGAATAATCAAAATTACTGAATTTCTCAATAAATAGAGTTTGGCTCATTGAGAAATTCAGTAAATTAACACTGTCTGTAGGGGTTTGATTCCTACGGGGGAGTTGCCCATTTAAAAAAACAACTACATTTAATAATTAACTGGCACGTTGTATAAAAGGATCATCCAAATGTGTTTATTAATTTCCACTTGTTCGTGATAAAGAAGGGATACTTTTGATATCTCCAACTGATGAATTTCAAGGAGATTAAAATTCAGTTGTCTTAATAGGTCAGTGGTTTGACTGTGGCACAAACACTATGCATCCACGGGGCCACCCATGTTGGGGCCACCCACATATCCACTCCTAGTGCTGTTGCTGGTGTTATGCAGGTCTGATTACATTCTCTTACTCTCTGTTTTTCTGTGGTTGTCCTGCATGCAGTCTGATGTTCAGTCACAGGCCCCGGTCATGGAGGGAGCTCCCTCTGAGGCTGGCAGATTTTGGGGTCCTCCACAGGAACGAGCTGTCAGGGACACTCACCGGCCTGACCAGAGTGCGCCGTTTCCAGCAAGATGACGCTCACATTTTTTGCACTATGGAACAGGTGACTACATCCATCATTGCCGTTTTCCAGGGGTTGCTACGATGGTGTGAAAAAAAAGGAAACTACCAGGTCTCAGAGTGTGAAAATCCACAACAAATCATAAGAAAGTTTGGAAAAACTTTGAGAAAATTGGGAATATTGCTAGTCTATAGTCAAAGTTGTAATACAATAGTTGATACATCACTGATGTCTAAAAATGTTACAAGAATGGGATTTTTAAATGGTTTAGGAACCCTGTTTTACATCCCTATGCTCTGACTTGGCCTTGCCTAATCTGTTCCAGACTTTTCTAACACTTTCAACACTGATTTCAGTGTCTTTCACATTATAAATATCTTGTGGAAATGTCTAAACATTTTCCCCAATCCCTTTTACCTAGAAAGGCTTTCTGCCAGGCTTTTCCTCATTGGCCTGGTTAGTTAAATTAAGGTCAAACACCTTGCCTATCATTATTAACAAATTATACCAATTATAATTTATCGTGCCATGATTTTGAGATCCGTGTATCAATTATTTTCCTGCTCCAGATCGAGTCAGAGATGAAGGGCTGTCTGGACTTCCTCCGCTGTGTCTACGATGTGTTCGGCTTCACCTTCCAGCTTCACCTCTCCACCCGTCCAGAGAAATACCTGGGCGACATCGCCGTGTGGAACCAGGCTGAGAAGGTAAATCAATTCAGTCAGGGAAGCAGTTGCCTAGTGCCTAGAGGGCTTGTGATTGGAATGTCGCCGGTTTGAATCCCTGGACTGGCTTGGAGGATGTGGGCAGGGTCATTAAATGAGTATTGTTCTCCCCTCCGTCAACAATCAGGGTCAGTCAGGGTGCCCATAGGCAAGGCATGTATGCCCTAACTGCTCCAGCAAAGCTGCTCAGTGACCGCCAGTTGCATGAATGTGAAGCAGGGTGGTGCTGGAAAAGTGTACGCATGCTCAGTCGACTTAACTTGAAAATTAACATAAACACCAGCCGCTAACTAAATGCTGATAAATATTTAGCTATGGCAGTAACATTGTTTTGAAGCTCTATCCTCAAAATCAACTGGGCCGGTCAACTAGCGAACAAGACTGATGATTTCTAACGGTAAACTGTAGGTGGAAGTGCTCGCTTCCTGCCCTAAATGTAGTATGAATCATAGTGAAATCCTTTAGCTTTCTTTTGGTGGCTCATTGTCAGTAAAAGAAGTCATTCTTTTGTTGGCATTGTTGTATAATTAGTCACCCGTTCCAACTCACTCTGGGTAAAAGCACCAGCCAAGTTCCTAAAAGCTCCTACTTCACAGTTAATTCAGATTTAAATGATATGTTGTGTCTCTGTGTGACAGCAACTTGAGAACAGCCTGAATGAATTTGGAGAGCCATGGAAACTCAACCCAGGAGACGGCGCTTTTTATGGACCCAAGGTATGGTTGTGATATTTCCCGGCCAAGATCTGTTTAATGTAGAAAACTGGTAAAAAAAACACTGTGCTCTCTCTGTGCCATTTCAGATTGACATTAAGATCAAAGATGCAATTGGACGCTATCATCAATGTGCAACCATTCAGCTGGACTTCCAGTTGCCTATCCGCTTCAACCTGACCTTTGTGGGGTGAGTCACCTAATCAAAACATTGACACAGTGCTGAGTCCGTGTAGTTATTGAACCAAGGATTACATTTTAATCCCCTCTCTGAATAAGATCTCTCAGCTTGCATGCTGTTTACCACGCGGTCGTGTTCCTCAAGGGTGGAGTGAAGAGATGAGAGCTTGTTCAGCAACACTGTGTGCTGTAGCTGAGGGGTTCATGTGAAGTTGATGGGTATGATACTGTTTATTGTCCTGAAGGAAAGTCACCGTGCAAGGCTAGCAGAGAAAATCTAGAGTGCATCATGCACAACAGTGAGCAACAGGTAACACATTCACAGGTTAATAACATTTGCCTAGCAGTCTGGTTAGCCTGGTAATGCCCATTAAAAGCAAGTACAAAGAAAATGAATTGCTCAATGTATTCAGCAGTGGAAAGCATGCACAATGAATAACATGGATATACTGTATATAGAGATAGATAGAAATGATTATAGACAGATGGTGCCAGATAAATACAGACAGATACATGGACAGATGGGTCAGTACAGATGGATAGATGCAGCCAGGCTTGGGATATCTGTGGTATCATGAGCAGCATAGTAAAGATAAAAAGAAAATAATTAAAAAAAAATCAAAATGAAGCAATAAACAGCATGCAACTCTGGGACATTATATCATTATTATTTATCAGTGATATTTTGTGTTTTCCTGTGTCCTGCAGGAAGGATGGGGACGACAAGGGACGACCTGTAATCATCCATCGTGCCATCTTGGGTTCAGTGGAGAGGATGATAGCCATTCTCACAGAGAACTATGCAGGGAAATGGTGAGGTTCTTCCTGGCTGCTACTGTACTCATGGACTTTGTTTATAAAAGATTGTTACTTGTTACTACTAAAAACTCTGTAACCTGCTAAGTGATATGTCAATAACTGAAACTATCATCTCTTTCCCAGGTATGAATGCTAAAGATTAATTTTCGATTTGGTTTTCATCATGTTCTATAAAACCATCATACGATGGAATAGAGGCCTGTCATGGAATGTTCGGAGAGTGGTTGCTAATGGTTACTGGGCACAACAAAAGAAACCATTCCTACGCTATTGCCTCTTCCCCCTCAACGTCTCTTCCTCTTTTTTAGTATGATCTGAAAACATCAACACTGTATAGAAATCTGTCACTTCATTTGTTTTGTGAGGGAGGACAAGCGTTTTTTAGAATCTCTTCTGTTGTCACTCATTCGCTTTTCCTACAACGCGGTGCCGTGTCCCTTGTGACCGTACTACAAACATTCCTCGACGGGTCTCTATTCCAGGGTAACGTCTCTGGTTATTTTTTTATAAATGCGCCTCCGTGGCCTTAGTTTCATCAACGTTGTGGAATGTTGCTTCCGTTCACCTGGTTGAAACATTCTCCCACCAGGCCTCTATGGCTTTCTCCACGTCAGGTGATGTTCGTGCCTGTCAACCCCTCGTGTGAGGAGTATGCCAAGAGAGTAAGCCTTCTCCCCCTCCCCCCTTAACTATTATTAAGCAAAATCACATACACATAGTGATTGAATACTTGTACAGTGATAGGCGTAGTCTACTGATTATCGCATGTCACAAAGACAAATTCATGTATACACAAATTCACGTTTCTTTGAATTGTATCATAGGAATTATAATTTCACCCTCATCTTGGTATTTTTGTGAATCACGTACTAATGAATGGTATTTCTGCCTGGCAGATTTGTAAGCAGTTTGTGGAGGCTGGTTTCATGGCAGATGCTGACCTGGACTCTAGCTGTCTTCTTAACAAGAAAATCCGCAACGCTCAGTTGGCACAGTATAACTTCATTCTGGGTATGGAACATTACTGTAGACTGTCCATTGATTACAAAAAGATTTCTATCCTGTTCTTGTCAGTAACCTCCTGCCAGGCTTGGGGTCAGTTTACTGTCAGATCAATCAATTTAATACGTGAAGCATAAATACTTTCCGGTGCTGCTGATAATGACACAGTAATTACTTAATTCAAGATTGGATATAATGAGCTTCTGAAGAACAGTTTTTTAATATTAGAGTGTTTTTTAAGGACAGGGAGTTAGATATATTGTGTACATTTACACAAGGATACAGAGTAGGAGAGACACAAGAGAAAAATCTCTGTCAGGATCTGATCCCAGGCCAGTGGAGACACACGTGGTTCCAGAGGCAGAGCACTTAACTACTCGAATTTCAAACTAAATTATCTTCCTAAATTAGAAAACATTTGAAATTCAAACAAAATCCACTCCTTCAATTGGTTTATTGGAAGCAAGTCATCCCCCAGGTCTGCTAATCCCCCTCAGCTGCTGAATTAATCGACCAAACATCTTGGTGGATAGCACGGAGAGTGGCGATAGTCAAGTGTTAGGGTAGCTGTGTGTGGTGTGACTTGGCCGCATCAAACCGCTTTGTCCCCTCGTGTCTTGGCAGTGGTCGGAGAGAAGGAGAAGATGACTAACGGCGTCAATGTGCGCACGAGGGACAACAAGGTCCACGGAGAGCTCTCGGTCACCGAGGTGCTGGCTCGCCTGACCCTTCTCAAGCAGTCCCGCTGTCGGAACGCAGAGGAGGAGTTCTGAGGGAGTCGACGAATGTTACGCACAGACTCTCTCACACACTGCTGTTTGCATACCTCGGTCTGGGTAGAAATGCAGTCAGAGGAATGGTAGAGAAGGAGAAATGTGATGGCACGCAGAAAGACGGTACTGGGGAAGTGTAATCTGCAATGCCTGTCAGATTAATTAATTAATTGATTAATTAATTAAGAAGGGTAACAGATTAATTTACATCTTGTTAGTAAATGGAGTGGGCGGGGCTACAAATCAACTTGAAGATGGAATATGAATCGTGTTGGACTGAATTTCTGATTTCGTATTTGATATGAAAAACATTAGAATTAAATAAAATCCTTATCTGATGGGCATTTACTTGATAGCAGGATAATTTATTAAGGAGAATGTTGTAATTGTGGTTGCTAGTAACGGTACTATATGTGAAGGTTGCGCTGACTTCATTTCATTAATGTCTGTCTCCATGGTGAACAGCAATCTTGAAATTAAATGAATCTGCTTCAGTCAAGCTTTTTGTTATTATTCTTGCCCTTGCACCCAAATATAAATGAGTGTATTTAAATCATGAATATGCCCATGTGAATTGGTATACCCATTTCCATACAAGACAGACTTGGAAGATTTTACTCTTGAGTCATAATTGAACAGTTGACTTCCTGCATAACATGCCCCAGTTGGTAAAAATCGTATCTAAAGCTGCTTACAGTAATATGAGTGCATGTATTTCAGCATGTGTGGCTTCAGCGTGAGTTGAATTTCAAACCCAGGCAGTGTTAGCACCTTGCTTTTTCCTCTGAGCTACCCAGGGAATGGAACCCCCATCTCTGGCAGCATTAGTAATAATACATTTTACTTGAAAGCGCCTTTCAAGGGACCCAAGGACACTACAGTATAAACTCACAACGTTTAAAAAAATAAATAAATAACAAGGAACATAGAATACAATACAAGTTACTGAACAAACGGGTTTAGGATGAGACGGTGGACAGATGATCGGAGTCAATCCACAGAACAAGTTTAGAAAGAAGAAATGAGCTGAGTAAAATTAGGCGAAGGCCAGGCTGAACAGTTTTGAGATGCTCTACCAAATGTGCTGCACAGGGCCACATCCTACATCTCATAATGAAATCAAGGTCAACATGCTTTCAGTTTCAGCACAACACCTACATTTATTCAATAGTGTGAATCATTCCTCTCCTTTCTGTCCCTCATGTATCAGCATGATAACTGTCCTAATGCCAGAAGATACATTTTATACTCTAGTTGCTGGTTGGTTAGAATTGTGGTAAAGCTAAATCATTGGTCTCGTCTTTACATCACAACACAGTCATTATTATTATTAGAAGGTCTAAAACAAGAGTATGCGGCGGGGCGTGGTGGTGGGCGTGGTTAAGCGGAGGACCAGGAAGAGCGGTTGCTCGCTAGCTTGCTAGCTTGCAGTGCGTAGCCAGCAACAATGGCTACTATCTGTCAGAGCTGGAGACCAGACAGAGGACGACGCCTGAAAACCCACGGAATCATCATCCTTCTGTCCGTGGATCTTTTTCTACAGTGTGTTAACGGTACGATTTAGTGGACACATCTGTTTAATCCCAGCTGGACAGATGTATAGTCACTGCTGGGTCCGTGTTAGCTAGCCTTAGCTGCTACTAGCCTGCAGCTACAGTTCGTTAGCTGGTTAGATGGTTAACTGGTTAGATGGTTAACTGGTTAACGTTAGATGGTTAATGACTGTATGTGGCATTGGTATTAAACTACTGAACATCTTTTCTTTTCATGCACTCGTGTGTCTACATTTTGTTTTGTTGACAGATAAAAACACCTTCTCTTCCTCTTACATCTAATGTCTAATGTCTTACATCTAAAGGTTTTCCCATGGAGATATCAACTTGTATTTCTTAGTCAATAGTTTAATTATTCTTCATACACATGTAGGTTCCTTAAAATCACCTCTTATTATTTATTCAATCACTGATGATTGATGAAGCTGCTTACTGCCTTTCAGAGTTATATGATTCATTAATTGTTATGACCTTGTGGTGCATTTTCCATTTACTGCATTTTCTATATTTTTATTTATTTTTTAAAATTATTTGTTACTCTTCATACTATTATTTTTCGTTTTTTTATTGTGTGCTTAGTTATGTTATTGTTGTATAATTAATGCATTGAATGATTTGTATTTAATTGAATGCCGTTTTGTTTGTATATTAACTTTTGAAACATTTAAACCCTAGGCAACCTAACACTGGGCAGCTAGCTGTGTAAACACAGCACAGACTGAATGAGTAGCATTGATTGAATACTTATCTGTCATAAGCAGCAGACATGTCTGCTCCTTATCTAGCAATCACTAGCATATATGTGGGCTAGTGTTAGCAGCGCCTGTCCATACTATCAGCATGTGATTGGCTACAAGGAGCTAGCTAACGTAGGTCACAGGTGTTCCAAGGTCTTCTGTATCGATCTCTTCTCGGTTGTGTTTCAGGTTATCTGAGCTCTCCTCATATCGGCCAGGAGCCACCTTACACCCGGGATGCCCAGCACGGACCTGTCATCACCAGCCCGGTTGTCCCTGCTGCAGCCTCCGGTAAACTCCCCAGTCTTAACATTACCTAGCCTAGCCTTTTACTGCACACAAGAAGAGGTTATTTAAAAATGAAATACCCACAAATTTGAAAAAAGGTTTCACATACTCTCTCACAATGATTCATAACACAAAACAACAAAAGGATAGAAAGGGGACAGTCGCCAGTCACTGTGTGACCAAATGTTAACACTTATACAGATATGATCCTGACAGTACAGACAGGTTCACAAAATATATATGTAGCATCTTTTGGAATTGAACTCTTAATATACAGCCTGAAATAACAAAACAGCAAATTGTCCCATAATATGCCATATCTGCTAAATATACTGTATGTCTAGACCTACTGGAACTCATAACTAAACTAATAGACTACACTCAACCGTAGAATGGTACTGTTCAGTTGAGTTGAATGGTGGTCACTGGCACTGAACACCTAGGTGGTGAAATGGAAATCAAACCCTGAGTTTTCCCGTTATGTTTGTTGTCTTTGCAGCATCTCCTACAGATGAAGAGAGCTACACAGCTCACTGTCCCAGTGGGGGTCTGTGCAGTCGACTGCCAGCTAGGTGCATTAATTGCAACTACAACCATAACTGCAGTTATGGGAAGCCAGCCGCATTCACCTGCAAACCCAGGAGAGGGGTCCACTGCATAGTGAGTTCTTTAAGAAGCTGTTTATCTTTTGACAATTCTGTCAAATAGGCTATACGTAGAGTGATATTCATAGTGTACTGTCTTGAAATTTAGTTAGTTAGTTTTGGTTTGTTTCTTTTAGTGTGTTTTGTCAATTTAAGTTGCACGGTGATTAAACAATGATAAAACAAGTTATGCGCCATCTCTTGTCGCTGCATCTGAGGTCCTGTTGACCTCGTACATGTGTTTCAGTTGTGAAACTGTAAGTTGAGTACATGTCTCCGCACCAATCTCACCAACAGAAATTCCTGTAAATTCATTGTACTTGGCAATAACAGTGATTCTGATTCAGAAATCCCTGTTGCTTTTGGAATTGAGGAATTGCTCCACAGTGGTGACATGACATGTTTCTTTTTCCAGGGGGAGTCGAGCCAACAGCAAACCAACTTCTCTCTCTCCATCAACTGTCAGTTCTGCTGGCAGCTGGATCCCTCCCAGTACACCTGCATCATCTCCACCAACTGTATGACCGTCTCTTGCCCGCGCAAACGCTACAACGCCACCTGTGAAGTGCTAGACCATGTGCATTGCTTAGGTACAATAAATATTCAGTTCTGGCTAAATTAATTTCATTGTTGCACAGAAAAGGACTACATCTTTCCTTTTTTACTGGTGAGAGCTTTTTTTAAACTGTGATTATCCAGGGATGGTTTGCTGACTGCCAAGAACCTTTCAGTTACAGATCTACTCTTCCAGTCTCTAGCCTACCACCCCCAAAATGACAGCTGCCGCAAACCATTCATGTAATTGTCCATTAATTATATTTTCTTCCGTAGGTAAAAGAAAATTTCAGAAACGTTTGTTTTGCAACTGGACTGGAGGATACAAATGGTCAACAGCGCTGGCGCTCAGGTAACCTTGCCATGACTATCTTAGATACAGAACTGCCTAGTCACATAGTACTGTGGTTCCAGAAGTGTTGTACCCAATGTTAACTACCCATTCACCTGTATTATCAAGTAGGCGTATTATCTTCTACGGGGTGAAGCAAGACTCAATTATATGACTGTTATCAATGATTATGAATGTTTCAACCTCTGCGTTGAAAAATATACTTTTTCATTTTTATGTTTCCATGACACCTACTACAATACCCATGAGTCTAACCAACCAATTAAGCGGTCAGAACAGCTCTTACATAGGTGTCTATGTCGTGCTCGTTGCACTCTGACTTTACAGCTACAGTAATGTAATCTTATCCATCACACTTTTGAGTATTCACTCCTGTAATCTGTAATAATCTGTAATAGGCGACACAAAACAATACACCGTTGTTGGACGTCCAAATTGAAAACCGCACTCTGGCACAAAGCCTCTATGGAACTATGGGAGTTGTAGTCCTATACCAAGATAATATGTACATAGTCTTGTACCTATGACTTTTTTTATAGTTTTTCTTAAATTTCAAAATGCAAATCCAACTAGGTTATTCATTATTTTTACACTGTAAATTCTCTGACCGATTGAATGAGTGGAACCATATGGAACTTGGCTATTGAAATGTCTGTGCTACAAGTGCATGGCCAAAATACTTTCAGAACCTTGATGATGTTGGTATTATCATGTGACTAGCCAGCTCTATAACTGCCCTGCCAAGCCAAGACACAATAACAGTGTGATTAGTGAAACTGACTTCAAAGTTTATCTTCTTTTTCGACTAACGTATTGCTGGCACAGGAGTGGAATAATAATAATGCCTTTATTTTATATAGCGCCTTTCTAGGTACCCAAGGTCGCTTTACATACACAGTCACATAGTTACACAGTGAGGCAATCTGAGTCTTGTGACTCAGATTTGAGAAGCGGCTCTTAATACAGGCCAGCGTCCTCTCATGATCCGGAAGATCCACCTCGACACATTAACACAACACATCCACATTTAACCCTAACATCCAGACACACAGACATATACTGTACATTCACACCTAAGGGCAATTTTGAGTCTCCAATTCACCTAACCTGCATGTCTTTGGACGGAATGTATATATATATATTTTTAAGATAGCATTTATAGGTATGATTTTTATGATGAAATCTAAGCCATAGACCTGACCTTTAACCTTTTTAAAAACATAGATATAATCATTGCTATTTGTGCTTCTTGGGCAGTATAGGTAAAAACAATGAATATTCCCCTTTTGTTATTGATTAACAAAGTAAGATAATCACACAAATCTACTTTTGCTTCAGTTGAAGATTTTAAATCTTAAATCACTGATTTTAGTTGTTTTTTTTTCTTCTGTGTTTTTGTCTCCGTATGCAGCATTACACTTGGTGGTTTTGGGGCAGACCGCTTTTATCTGGGCCAGTGGAGAGAGGGATTAGGGAAGCTGTTCAGCTTTGGAGGCCTGGGCATCTGGACCTTGATAGACGTGCTTCTAATAGGGGTTGGTTATGTGGGGCCTGCCGACGGTTCTCTCTACATCTGAGAGAGATCTCACTGGCGGCATTATGAGATGGTTTGTGTCCCATTCTGCTTCATACCAACGAATGTCAATGATCCAAGACATCATCTCATCAACACGTTTGCCTTCCCAAACTCGCTGTGCAAAGGATCCCATCTGCTAACAGGCAGGAAGTGTTTTCCCTCATCACAAACAGGATGACTCTAGCCACACGGACATCAGATCGATCCCGTTCATCCTCCACTTGTCTACTGTTAGGATTCTGACTAAGAAACTGTGCTGCGAGATGTGAGGCCGTTGATTATGTTCCTCAGCGGCTCTGTGGATGTAAGAGTTGACTGGTTTTAAGATAACTGATGGTTAGAGTGGGTGATGCTGATAGACAGTATATAGGTTTGGTCTCCTGTGGAGCCATGCTCTCAGAGACATCCTGTCACCTTGGAACCCCGCGGTGCTCCTCCCTCACTGCAGGGTAAATGCATCAGGGTGGTTAAATGGTTACCATGGCTACAGAACATTTATGGAAACGCCAGAGACAATAGGTTAGGCTGGAAGGTAACGTTTCCGTCCTGCCAGAAAGCATGGGGAGTACACATACACTTGACAACCAACCAGTTTGTACTAACCTGCAAATGGACTCTGGTTATTTTTGCATGTTCTCTGGACAAACCCCGCAGGAAATGCACCTGGTGGTTATTACAGTGTTTCCCTACGTTCAGTCAGGAGTGGCGGTCCCACCTCTGGGAAAAGTGCCCTCATGGTTAGAAAAAATAAGAACCTGATCTTGTTAATCACATAGGGAAGTTTGAGTTAGTTTAGTTCCAATATCATATTATTAATATCGAAGTTAAGAGCTATGTCCAAGCACTACACGGGTATTGTTTGATACGTGCAAGAGGAAGCACTGGTTTGAGAACCAAATCTACCCTCAGCACCTACTTAAAAAAAAAAAAAAAGATTTGGAGTAAACACAGATGATATCGAATATCTAACAATCACTGTGGATAAGTGTATATAACGCAAATTTAGGCACCTCATAGTGTTACACTACCCAGCTGGGCTGTATGTCTTAATTGATTGGTATCTTCTAAATGCTGTTCCCAGAGTCGGAGTGGTTCAGAAATACCTGATGCTTTCAAATGGTAAAAGTTGTTCATATCATTCTTCGTATTGATTGTCGTTATGTCGTGCGCTCTATACCGCCCCATCGAATGCTGACGGTGCCTTTATTGGCATGGGAATGTGTAGCACAACTTTGCTGTCCTCTCACCTGCCGTAAATGTGTATAAGGATTTTTGAAATCTGGGTATTTTATTCTGTTACAGCACTGTAAAATGACATGTTTCTAAAGAGATGTAATTAAAAATGTGAAATGTCACAGAACAGATCTCATCTTTTTTTCTCCCTAGTGCCAGTTTGTCATTGGAAGATGTAAACCCATTTGAAGACGACCATGACCACATGACCACATGACCACTTGTGAGCCCTAACAGGGTTTCATTTAAGATGTGCCATTGTGCCAATGACCCCCTAAAATGATGGGATTATGATTAGGATTATGTCAGAATTTTTAATGAAAACTAATAAATTAATTAATAGACAATTGTATCGATCTCAGTCAAGACAGTTATCCACCAGAAAAGCGGTAGGGGGCTTTGACCCCTCCAAAATCACCCTGCAATTCACAGCTATATTCTTAGCTGAGGCTATTTTCACAGGTGGCTGTTATTTTTCACAGAAACTGATGGCGTCATTAGCCTAGAGACTGGAGAACCAGGTTTGTGACTGAGCCCTCGTCGGTTGAAATCCTGGACCGGCTCGGGAAACCTGTTTGGTGAAAATAAATTACTGTTACAGCACTTAACCCCCAATTGTTCCAGTGGAGTTATTCTCTGATAGAAGACCAGTTGTACTGGGCAGCTCCCAGTTATGAAGGCGTCTGTTTACGATCAATGCAGGGCATTTAAGATCAAGACAGCATACATGCTCAGTTAATCCTCCCTAGATAAAATATCCAGTCAGTTAGATATGGCCAATCCTTCAGAGAGCATTGTTTAATTCAACAGTAGTCATAGTGAGAAACTATTCCTTAATTGAGAAATTTCCTTGTGTGTGTTATATAATGTTAAAGAAAAAAAAACAAAAACGTATGAAGTAACTTCCTCTCTAGTCATTACTTTTGTGTCAACATTTCCAATTGGCTGCTTTGCACAGACTTACAATTTACTCCACCCCATTACTTGTTCCTCAAATCTGACACCACCCACTCACTGACACGACAATGCACTCCCACAGTGATGCAAGTGCAAATACTCTCAGCTAAGAGGGGGGAAGAAAAGCTTGTTTCTTCATTTGAGGTGTTTGGTTTCTAGATTTCTCGCAGTCTAAGATTTTAAGATAAGGAGTTGAGAGGTACTATAAGAGACCATCACCACATTAACCTGACTTCTTCTGGGAGAAATGAAACTTCATTACTTGTCTAAACTTTTTATTCATATACTAATGAACACAAACCACTTATAAAGGCCTGAATGGCAGTTTTTGTCTCCTTTCATATTCTCCTACCATTACGATCAAAACCACCCTAATGGTAGTACAGCCTTCACAATGAGAAGTATTCTTAGATAATAGTTTAATTTGATGATAGCTGTTCATTAAATTGTGTCATTCTAGATGTTAAAATGAACATCCATCAGGGCTTGAGCCACGTATACAAAATGTTGTCTGCCAGTGATAAATAGGGTCACTACTTCCACTGAGGTGAGCTAATGCGTAATGATTTTGAATTGCTAATCATGAGCTGAGAACAAGAGCGTATTCATTCCAGTCTCATGCAAACACATTTAGCCCCATCATGGCAGTGAATGTTCGAACAAGGCCACTGGACCTCTAGACGGAATGGAACAGTTCAACAAATTCTGTGCCCCCCTTAGGAATACGATTAGTTATACATCTCATACAAATTCTACATTAATTCAAAATGTCTGACATCTACAGACCTCTCGCCATGCTTTGATGGTTGTCCAGGAATATTTTAAACCAATTTATAATAGGAGCACAGATTCCGTCCTGAATAATTGCCTGCATCTCATCTGACAAGTCTCACCTGTTTGTAAAATTTATATCCGCTTCCTACAGAGAAGGCCACTATAGTTACCATCCATTCTCTAGTCTCATCAACCTCCCATCTGTCCAGTCAATCTCCAATGTGGCACACCAAGTGAAGTACTGCCAATTCCGCTTTCCAAATCAAATTGGTTCAGTACATGATTTGGCACAGCCACAAAATCTCTAAACCTTGCATGGATATTCAAATAAAGACTTGCATTCTGCATGAGAAGTCACAAATTCAGTCCAGCCAACTGCAGTTTTAGTGATTTATTTGTACAATAGGAAATGCAATGTACAATACCCCAGCTTAGGTGTAAAGGCAAGAACATAAGAGCATCTACTCTGACCTTAACATCCCTCAAACCTCACTACCAGCCTGTCATACCGTTAGAAACAGATTTAAGACAGAAATGGCTACCTGCCAAAAGTAACGGGGCTAGAACAGGGGTTAGACACCCCCTCCCCCATTTTGGAAGCTTAAGTTAATCGACTGCCGAAGGCATACTGAAAACGGAAATTAAAAAAGGCAAAATAAAAACTAAAAATACTGTCCATGAAAAATAGCTGTTCAAACTGTATGGCAGGGGAGATTATGGCCTCTTTTTAAATAACATGTAACAATGACACTCACAGTAGACAAATACAGAAAAGGCCTATGGTGATATCCTGATATCAAGTCCATGTGCCCACTTTTCACATTTACACACCATTCACAGACAATGTTGTGTGCTTTTACGCACATGCATCAAAGACAGAGGACACTTTTCATTAAAAAAAAAAAAAATCTTCTCCACCCCACCCCATGTAGGACAAGTTCTGACAGCAACGGCGGTAACAAGGTCCATTACGATGGTGTCTGAGAAACAGTTCACTATTAACTTTTGTTTTAAAGTAATATCAATTTACATTAACTCAAATCTCCATTAGTAAATCAATAAGCTGTCACCATGTTAACTGAAACGTATAAAAATATAACAAAGAGGCAAAACTAATAGCTCAAAAAACAAAACAAAAAATCTAGTCATTCAAATGTGGGGCGGGGGCTGAGTGATGTGGCCAGATGTGGACCAGATCAAATCTCCAATGTTCCGTTTTATATTTGGGGATAAGGGCTTTATGGGGATGCTCCACACATCAGGTCTGAGTAGCAGCAGTTTTGCCCCTCTCGCCAACAGTGACACAGTGAAAGCCACGAGTTCCGTCGGGCCCTCGCGGTAGCCTCATCACGCCAGGCGGCAGGCCGTCGGCATTCTGGATCTTTCTGCCCAGCATGGGGCTACCGACTGGACTGCTTTCCTGGGAGGCCACTTGCCTGCGCCTCTGAACCCAGGGGCTCCCTGAAGGGGTAAGACTGCTATCTGAGGAGTAGTCTGCCCAGCGGCGCCCAGGTTCAGGGCTCAGTCTGCCCTCGCTGACCAAAGGAGACTTGTGGGAATGAGGGGATTTACGCTGAGGACAGGGGCTGGCACGGGGACTAGACCAGGGGCTGTTTCGCGGGGACACGCCAGGGCTGAGGTGATTGTTCTGGAAGCTGATGCCTGCAGTAGTGGGGCTGAGCTTGTTGCAGGAGCGGGACTTGCGGGCCAGTCTGGGGGACGTTGGGTTGCTCTCCGTCTCTGAGGAGCTGCAGGCCGAGTCCTCCCCGTGGTACTGAAGCTCTCGGACCCGGCTATTGAGCGAACGGCTTTTGCGCATCCCTCCCTCCTCACGCGGTCTGTCTTTTGGGACCTTCTTTTTGGGCGGCTTGGTCCCGATCAGGACCACCTTGAGCCCCAGCGAACCGGCCCCTCCATCCTCATTCCCCACAGCATCATTGGCTTTGACCGCAGCCTCCACCTCCTCAAATTCCACGATGGCGCACTCCTCCGTGCCCAGCTGGGTGTAGCGGCCACTCAGCCTCTTCAGGTCAGCTGGTAGGTCCTTCCCGGGCTTCAAGAGTCGGACTGAGGCGATGGCGCCGTACGTTCCGAATGCCTTCAGCAATAGCTTCATCAGTCGTTCTTGCTGGGTGGATCCTCCCTCTCCGTTGTCCCCGGCGCCTTCTTTCAGGGCAGCCAGCTCCTGCCAACTCTGCAGATCACTGAGCAGCAACATGCGGCTGGGCAGGGACTCGCTGGCGAAGACCGGTACCATGGACCTGCGCCTCACCTTGCGCCCCTCGTCATTCAGCTCGAGTATCGTTGAGTGTCTTAAGGCATAGGCGGTCGTTCTCCAGTCACGAGTCAGGTGTTTCACCTGCAAAGAGAGAGCGTTTCTGTTTACTGGAAGGCCGTCTTGTGACAGAAAGGTCCTGCAACGGCGGTTTTTTGCCTTTCCTTGCAAGCTCTTAAGCACACCAGCTAAACAGTTTAAATATAAGTGTATGGTGTAATGGTTTACAGCATCCTGTATTCTAGCTTTCTCTGTCATGTTTCCTGAATCAGAAACGGCACTGATGGTATGATAACCGATTCATAAAGACTGATCAACATCCTGGCTTCGTCGCATTATTCAGAATTTATCAATGTACAATTCTCTGAGGTCTGGGATGATGTGTCACTTCACTGTTGTCAAGAATACATTTGCATTACCCAATCTGAATACCAAATCTGAATGTTGGTTTCATTAAAGAGGACGAATCACATCACTGGTGTCGTAAACAGAAAAACAAAATCAACCAATGCTTATGCGTGAGCCTCTGTAGTGGCAGCTGTTGTGAACCAATGTGAGAATTACAGTGCAACCCTCAATTGATAGTCATAGTGACACAAGAAACAGCCATTCAGTGGCATTCAATTCCCATGAGACCTCACAGCATTTTGAACTTCCCGTAAAAGCAAAACAGGAAGCTGGAAGGACTCTTCACAACTGACATTATCCAGACCTTAATTTCTTTACTAGATTTAAAGATTTTGGTCAGTGCTCCAATATGATCAATGCCAATAGTGGCTGGTAGGTAATATGACCATCGAGAAATGAAGACTACCTTGAAGCAAATAACAGTCAACAGTGTGTGATAATGTATGTAGGCATTCAACATTTTCCCCCCCATACTTATCCTAAACCCTTTAATATTTCCCCCATAATGCTTTGGAACCGCGCTTACCTTTTTGAAAGAGGTGAGCAGCTTGACACTGACAAAGCCCAGCTTGTTGCGTCGGACGTGTTTGAGCAGGAAGGCATCGTGTTCCAGGTTCTCATCCGACAGGTAGTGTTCGATCTGGGTAACCAGCTTCTGGATGAGCTCTGGGTCCGGGGGCTGCCAGCTCTCCTCCTCCAGCTCCCCTCCACTGGTCCCGGCACCGCTGTGTGTGGGAGACAAAATGTGCATTACAGTTTATATTTAGCAGACACTCTATTCCAGAACAATTTACCAGGAGTGCAACCGTAAAATAAGATTAAATTCCTAGATCGGCAACATTACAGGTGTCAACCAACAGTCAAACATGCGAATTTCATTAATACAAGTCTGGTGCTAACAGGCAGCCTCGCCCTGCCGTTACCCACAGAAGCATGCTGGAATGAGCAGAAGAGCTGGTCGCACACTCCTCCCCTCCTTTCCGATTTTCCTTGTGACAGTGACAGGCTGTGTCAACAGTCGTAATCATCATGCTTCACTGCCCAGAACCTCGACGCCGCAATGTGTCCCGCCAACCCTGAAACTGCTAAGACCTCTCCATCTGAGGGTGCAGAGTCATGGTCCTCCCACACAAGACATGGCTGCTTACAAAATCAACTGTTGGCCTGCGTGAATTGCGAAACATGTAAATAGTGCCTAGTACCGAGGCACAGGGTGTGCTTGATCATACTCGGCTGACAGGCTGAAGTGAAAACAGTGGGAGCTGACACAGGTAGGTCTGCGGAACAGAACTAAGGTCTGAATGAAATTCTGTGTATGACTCATCACCTCCTTTCGCCTCCACCCTCCCACATACACGGTCAATAGCTTTTCTACACAGGCGCCAATAGCCACCCCCCCCCACACACACACACCACCCACGGACCGCACAGCTGACTCAAACCCACTAACTTAAGCCTTCAGATAAAGCCAGACAGTGGCCAAAAAAAAAAAAAAGGCTGTTTAA
>OMKK01032547.1:0-10647 GCA_900302305.1 Polymixia japonica | reverse complement strand
TTCCAGCATATTGAGGGAGTGTAGCATCTTCTTATCAGTTGTCTATAGTTATATAATCTTACAACTATATAGGAGGTGTTTGGATTAGCCCACAATTAAAGCAGGACATTTTCATGATTTATGAGATTTCCAGGGCACTTGATTTATGAGAATGTCAGGTATTTTTAGATACACTAAACAGGAAACCAATGACAGAGATTACTCAGTATAGAACATTTACAAAAAAGACGCTGAGAAACAGTATGACGTTTTAACTCTTACTAATACTGAAACAGGGCCCAGATGTTTAAAAAAGGAATTCTTAGCAGAACATAACGATGTCTTGAAATGTTTCAAGAAAAACAAGTTAAAGTTACCCAAGTGGACTTTTTAAAATTATTATTATTCAAGTAAGCAACAGTCCAATAGATATTTTTACAAATAAACAGCACCAGCAGCGAGGTTCATTCATATAAATACATTCAATAAAGTGCATAAATCAAATATCATGGTTTAGAGTTGCTAAATTACTATGTCCTCTAAACTTTCTTGTCTGCCGAGGAACTTTTCTTTCAAAGTTGTCATTTCCCTGCGGTTGGCTTTTTTAGTGAAACCGGAAGTATTGGTAACCACGCAGCAACACGACCGTTGCCATGCCAACGATATTCGTTACCGAGGAAGTTTATATTGTCAGGCAGAGATGAGCATCTGTCTGCAAACAACTAAACCTTATCAAACGACTTGTGTGCGTCTTTCTTTTTAAAGTCGAGTGGACAGATCTGAAGATTGTACAAACACAAACGTAGACACGTTTTTTCCCCGTTTAAAAGTTTGTAGTTATTAACTGCTGACATTAACTAGCAGGCAGCCGTCGAGGACAGGATGCGTTCTCAGAAACACAACAGTGTCAACAATGGAGCCGTCTTCCTCACTCCCACGGTACATAACACGACTTCTACCTAATGTGTAATGAGCAAAGCTAACAGTTGTTGATTGTTCAGTGAGTATCTTAACCATGAATTTACTTCACTCATGCATGAAACCAGCTGATTTCACGAATTAGTTTCCCCTACCCAGATGAAGACTTGTGTGAATTGCAATCAACTGGCTAATGCATACTACTACTCACATGGTTCTTCCACGTTTGATTGTTTGTGTATCCCGTGTTTTAATGTAACGCAGTTAACTTGTCTTAATACTAATACTAATTTAATCTCCACAGGTTAATCGGTACAAGCTGCACCTTGCAGCTGTGAAGTCACTAGTACCAGAGAAACTCCAGAGGCCGGTGAGTCATGACGAGGAAACAAGCTATGTTTTGTCTGCAACAGATCTCAGTTCTCTGTTTTATGTATATACCGTATTGACCATTTGACAGACGGACCTCCGATTCTCTAAAGATCTTACAAAAGATCAGAAAACCATGACAATGACTCCTCCAAAATCGGGTACTGTTTGACCACCTTTCCCAATCACTCACTTCATCAATCAATCAATTGATCAACCAACCAATCAGTCAGTCAGTCAGTCAGTCAGTCAGTCAGCCAGTCAAGTAACTATCCATCCATCCAATCCAACATTCATTCATTCATTCATTCATTCATTCATTCAATCAAGCAATCAATCGTTTATAATTAATTAATGTGCATATAAACAATCAAATTTTAGACTTTTCAGTTCATTATCTATTCTTGGTTTCATTATACCATTTCCTGTCTAGACAATAGGTCCTATGCATGCAGCAGGAGAAGGCCTGTCCAGACACCACCAGCATTCACCACTAGCACTGGTGTTGGTGCTGGTGTTGGTGTTGGTGATAGTTCTGGTGCTAGTGCAGTCTCAGAAGTTGTACAACAAGAACACAGAGGCAAACCTAGGAGCCTCAGTGCAGCACCCACATCTTATCACAATACCTTAAACCTTCCCAAGCAAACAGGTAAATATGGCAGAGACACCATCTTAATGCTAATGCAAGTAAAAGTTATATTATTGATTATGTTTAAATTGAACATTTCTATTTTTTAAGACTTGCATATAATACTTTATTAAATGTCACATTTTGTTTTATACACTGATATTTTTGAGTATACTGAAACCAGACTGTTTAACATCCATAGCAGGTAATTCTGGAGGATTCAATGACAGCCCAGTGTCTGGGTTTCCCATTTCCATGGTTACCCATGATGATAGTGCATCACGTTCTGATCACATTGATTTGGACAGGTAACCTGCTCTCGGTTTACACTCAGAATGTGGACGATGAGAGAATTTTATCTGTATTACAGAACATTTGTGCTTCAGTTGGCCCCTCTAAAGGCTAACTTTGGGCTGCATTTATGATTGATATGTTTTATGTGACTTGTATGTAAACTTTACTTAACGTACATTGTTTTTGGCACTCTTGTGTCTCTGCCTATGTGATAAGGATCATGTTTTGTTGTTTTGTTGCGCTGCATAATGATTTCCTCTTGGGGAAGAAGCATTTTATTGAATCTAATCCCAATTTACATACGGGACGATGCTAAATTGTCAAATGCTGTAGATTACCACCAGGGAGCAGCAAAGACCCTTACACTAGCCATCACCAGTACCCAAGATAAGACTATTGAAGACAGCGAACAACTTTAACAATGATCGATCAATGAGTAGTTTTATTTACTCATTAAATCAACGATAATTACTAATGAGCTTTGTGGCTTAACTGAAAACTGAAATTATATGGATCCTTAAATTCAATGGCAAGATAAGAAGAGAAGAGAATGCCTTTATTGTCATTGTATGGTGAGATACAACGAAATTGGGGTGCAACTCCAATGTGAACATAATAATAGAGCAACTAAAAAAAAAATAGAGCATGTAATCCACCTCTGTATTTGTCCTAAATGTGAAATGATAAGAAATACACGGACATCCCAATACCCAATAGGATGGGTGCTGGATCAAAAAAAATACCTTGCAGAGTTGAACACAGTGATCCGCATACCAAATAGCTCCCATTTAAAGGACTTTTATTTTCTGCTGTGACATTTCGAGCACAAGGCTCTTCCTCAGACTTCTTAGTCCTAAATGTGAACATGTGATGGTTTTTTTTTTTTTAAATTTCAGGCGTTGTCTGGCAGAATGCCCCCAGCTGGGCGTTATGGATGGACTGCGACTACTCAACCTCCAGCACAATCTGATCACGAGGATCCAGCATCTGTCACACCTGCGACGGCTGGTGTTCCTAGACCTTTTCCACAACCACATCTCTGACATGGCTGGTATTGAAGCTCTAAGCTCCCTCAGGGTGCTTATGTTGGGGAAAAACAGGTTGGTCTTCATCACTGCACTCACAAACAAGAACAAAAGAACAAGTCAGATTCATCTGTTTTCTTTACATTAAAGTAGATTTTGCCCCTGAGATAGCCAGAACACTCTGTCTTTTGGATTTAGTATCCAATACCTGGCTCCCTGCTATATGTCAGACTACATACTGTAGATGAGTGTTTTCTTGCTGGTGCCAAATTTCAGTACAAAACCATACCTCTATTTGTTAGTCTAATGGTCTGAAAAGGTCGGCAGGAAAGAGATTAAAGTCACAAATCACTGTGGATCTTACAGCCGGGCTCTGGGTTTGTTCCAGACTCTGTAAAACATGACATTTGTATTTTTTTCAGAAGCTCTTTCAGAACCGTCTGCAGCTCCTTTAGTGTAAAGCATACCACAGATTTAGGTTGCTGTTGGCATTTTCAAGAGACGGTGACCTTACATCTACTGCAATTTGATGAAAGCCCATATGGACAGTCTTGAACAAGAAGCCACTGTAAAGCATGGTCAACCGGTCGACCTCAGCAGGGAGAAACCTTTCTAATAATACTGCTCGCTACCACTCAGTTGCCGCTCGTGTTTGTGATGCTAATGCAATGTTTCTCCGTGACGGTTAAAATAAAATTCACACTGAACAACTATTCACATATCGGCAGATTTACAGATGTCACCAATCATTCCCATGCAAGAGCATTTGGCAGAATGTGAAAATGTACCTTTGTTGACTGTTCACATACTTTGTGACAGACTGAGTCATAATTATGTTATTGATATACTTTTTTTCAGTTACAATTTTCCCTCTTACTTTCCAGAATCCATAAAATAAGCTGTCTGGAAAACCTGTCCAAACTGGATGTCCTGGATTTACACGACAATCAGGTACTCCGTCTCAGATCTGAGAACGAGCTGATTCACCGCCGCCTACCTACAGCATGTGTCTATGTAGTGTTTCTAAATCAGTTGGCCATACTTTATCTGGTGGGAGACTGATATCTAGCTGTGAACTACAGCGGGAAGGGAAATGGCTCCTTTTTGTCCTCCACACTGCCAGTAACTGGTGGTTTGCTGTGTCAGATATCAGCACTCTAATTGCTAGGGTCAGATGGACTTGACAGCAGGAGAGCCAGCACAAGAGTTCATGTTGTCAGCCTCGTTCAAAGCCTTCTATTCATGTGGTTGGACTGTAATGAGGTACCTATCCAGCAAAGTCCTGGTCCGAAAACAGTATTTTCTACCTGTCGGTCTCTGACGTCTTTTAAATAACAAAAGGTTTAATAGAGTTCAATTTTGTAGATTGAAGGCCTTGATCTACAGGGCATGAATAGAAATATTTGGGGATCATCCTTCCTTGTGGTGTGGTCTTTTGGGGCCAGATTCTGATGGATATTACAACTTCCCTTAAACGTACCTCGGCATTTAGGAACTTCAGCGTGAGACGCTTCAGCATTTCTCTTCGTTCCCACCATTGTTGGAAAACAAAGGGATCGAAAAACATCATAACCCACAAGCACTTGTCTGGGGTTAACTCCCACGGCCGTTTCCTCAACGATCCTACCCTGATATCTTCAACAGGCTCAACTACTTCTGTGTTTTAAATAGTCCAGGAAAGGTTTTTTTCTTTTTTCTTTTTTTTTTGCTCTAGCAGATTATGCTGTTTTTCAGTTAATCTGAGTGTAAATCTATTATCCGGAGCTGTTCTCTCAGCCTCTATGACAGAAGCTGGCGGTCCTGCGATATTAAAATACTGTGAACTGAAGAGATGTCAGTGCTATTGGTGTCAGATGAGGATTTTACCAGCTCCTGGAAAAGGAGAATAGAATAGAAAACCATCCATTTAGTCATATTAGTGTTCTGCCAACATCCCGCCTACACCTCCCCTCTGAGAGCTACATCACAGCCCCGGAGAGACTCCCTCCCGCTCTGACGCTGGCTGCTCTTTACATGTGCCGGAATCCCAATTACTACACAATGTGTCGTGTTATTCCACCCGACAGAGGCGGCCTTCCAGTCACTGGTCCCTCAAAACAATGTCCACCTGTCTCTTCCTCATGGTGTGTGCTCGCCCCAGCACACTAGACTCACATAGGCACCTGATATTAAACGGCAGTTCAACTCAGTTCAACTTGAGACGGGTGTGACGGCACAAGATATTTAAATCAGTCACTTCAGTGTGAATCAATGACTGAATTAATGATTGAATCAATGAATGAACAAATACATGAATTAATATAATCTTTGACACTGGAGAAAACTGCATGCACAGCATGCCATCTGTCAAATAAATAATATTATGTACTTCAACTCAGCACAGGTAGGTTTCTAGTCAGTGATGACCTGGAAGCGCTGTCTGCTTGTCCTCTTTTCTTAGTGTGTGTGGGCATTCGTCTCCATGTACACAGGGCTGTCATAGACACCTATCACCTCAAACAGCGGTTCAACTTATCAAAGACTTTTAATGCGGGAAGTTTGATGGTACAAGATAATTAAAATTCAGATAAAATGAATGAATAGGTATCGTATGATATTATGTTATTCTACCTACAGTGTCATGTTTTTCAGTCACTGCTGGCTGGTTGCTTGTCTTTTTTGAGTTTATTTGTTTTGCATGCTTTTTCCAATACACACTACTGTCACAGGAGCCTGTAACCACATGCCCTCCGTACATCCTCCCATCCTCTGGCAGAGGCGCTCACATCACTCCCAGCCTGTCTTTTTAGCCAGAGCGGCCGCTTACTTCTGTTGGAAATATTGAAAAGGGGATATTCTCTCTGGGAATGCAGAACATGCGGCACTCACCCTGCAGTAGTCAAGCTTTGGGATTACAATGTGACCTGGCATTGTTTAATAACCAACGCTTGAAGCAATGACACCTCCCAGTAGAGCAGTCTGACTTTAGTTCTCACGGGAGATGATTGATTCCCTTCAACATCTTGTAAAACAAAGGGAAAGTATGACAGAGTTAGAGCGAGGGTGTCAGTTCAGCTCAGTCCTGTGTCAGAAAGACTGGCCTTGGTCCAAATCAAGAGTGTGTCTTTTGTTTCCATTCAATTGTTTAGAGCCGTGATCTGGTCAGTCGGTAAGCACAGGAGTCAAGGTTTTAAGCTAGATCGGGAATGGCCTAATGTTTAGTTCTAGCTAGCTAGCATTAATGCCCCTGTAATACCAGGTAATCTGGGTTCGTCCTTTCTCTTTTGACAATGGAGTGCTCCAGTTTTGAGTCCTAAAACCCGGAATTGCGTTACCCATGGGTTCCCTCAACAAAACTCTAGTGGATTTTCCCCATTGGGTTTTGGTTAGATCCATGAAATAAGGTCTTTTTAACACAAATTTAAGAGATATGGCATGTTTTGTTCTACAAGATAAAATACATCAGTAAATATCCCACTCGTGAATTTTTAAGCTTTTATGCGTCTCAAAGAAGTTATATTACATTTATGCTTCAAAAATCTTAAAAGTTGTGTTCATTTGTGAAGATGACCTTGTTGAACAAAGCGTGTGAATATCATACGCTTTTGTTTACCACAGAGGTTATTTTAACTAACTTCTGGGTTGGCCTATAAAAAAACGTCTCTACTTTAACACTCTATTGAGGCCTTTCAGAGAATGTTCGTAGAGTCGTTGCGACTGGTTACAAGGCACATACCACCATGTTGGAGTGACAACATGAAAAGGTGATTGTATCAATTGTATCACATGCAGGTGTGTGTGTGAGTATGTCTGTGTGTGTCTGGATGGATGGATTAATGTCGATGTAGTGTGTCAAGGTGGATCTCCGGATCATGGGAGGACGCTGGCCTGAATTAAGAGCCGCTTCTCCTCACTGTGTGTCACTCTGTGTGTATATGTGTATGTAAAGCAACCTTGGGCGTTCAGAAAGGCGCTATATAAAATAAAGGCATTATTATTATTATTATTATTATCTTGTTTAACTATCTTTTCCCCCCTTTAATAGTACAATTTGAACTGCCTACCACTCTACAGAAAGAGGCAATATTGTTACAATCTGTTTTTATTTTTTAATCTTTCAGGATGGTAGTATGCCCCTCATAACCGTTGCTAACCTCTCTTCAAACATGCCCTGACAGGGCTCTGGTCTGCATTTTAACCAGTAATATGTTTTATTTGGACAATAGAGTTTATCTTAAAGATGTTACAGAAGTGCAGAACACAACCCATGTCAAACTCGTGTCTACTATGTTCAGGAAAACAGAATTTCCTTAGTGCAGCCCATACAAATGGCATATTTCTCATAGTTTAGCCATAATCCAGATTTGGTATCTATAAAGCCTGGTATTAATTCAAGCAGGAAAAGCACATATTTTGGATGCCTGACCTGCACCAACGGAAAGCACCTAAATCGTGGTCTGTAACACAAGCTCCTTAAATATTTTCAAGTGAGATTATCCAATCTTGTGTGGTGAGAGACGGGCCGTCGATTGAGGGGATGATCTTTCTGTTTGGTGACAGAGGCTTGATGTTTTAATGCGGACGCTGGTCAGGGATGCCCGGGTCTGAGATAATTCACCATGTTTTATTTACACAGGGAAGGTTTGCTGAGCAGACAGGTGCCATTGACTTAAGTTGAACAACAAGTGATTTTGTTTGTTGCTGTGAAAATATTCACTGTGAGGAACATTAGATTCACGGAGACGTCAGTTCAGTTCTGTTTGAGCTGCATGTATCAGACACTGTGTAGCCCCAGGCATTGTAAAGTAGAATATAGGACACACAGGTGTCTAGCTTACTTCCCCCAAAAAACTATTTAGTTAGGATATTATTTTCTTTTAAACAACAATTTATTGTATTTTACTTGCTTTTAATAATAATTTTATTTTTGTAGACTATGCATTATTATTATCTACTTTTATTCACACTATGACCATATATAGCTACACACAGGCCTTCTGGGTATTTGCAGGGTAGAGCTAACCAGCTAGCTTTGCTGTCAGTCTGTATACAAAACATTGAGCATTACGATTAATAGAGCGTAAGTCAAAACATTGCACAGTCTGTTGACAGCAAAGACAGCTAAATGTAAAAACTGGCGTAACTGAAATCATGATGTTTGATTTTGGCAACCCCTTCAGGTTCCTAGTGGTATTATTCTTTCACATCACAAAGCTCAAAAAAGAGTTGTTGAAACTGTTGAAAGAAGAGGACTGAACATGTTCACAGAAGTTTCTTCCCGTTTTGGTTGACACTTTGTGCCGTGCATCGCCCCTTCTATTTTCCCGAGAGATCATACCCGGTGGCACACAAAATTGCATAATGAACGTGAGGTTTCGTTCAATGAACGACGATGGTGTCAATCTTCCATAGCCATTACAATATGCAATCAAAATCTATTTTATAATATGTTCTGATCCTGTCTGTAGTGGCTTTTGCAAAATGACTAAATAGATTTGCTGTGTTTGTTTAGATTTGGTTTGCCGGGATCTTTAGATTATTGGTGTATGTGGTTTTATTGCACTTACCATCTCTGTCTCCCCATGCCTTCATCTAGATCTCCAAGATGGAGAACATGTCTCACCTGAGCGAGCTGCGGGTTTTGAACCTCGCCGGAAACAGCATCTCCAGAGTGGAACGCCTGCAGGGCCTGGACTCTCTGACCGAACTCAACCTGCAACGCAACTGCATCTGCAGCGTGGTGAGAGGCCCTCTTCCTGGTCCTGACTGTTGTAGGCTAGGATATACAGTACAGATATACAGGACAGTACTGCTACAGTCCTACGTTATACTACAAGCGTACTGCACTACTGCTGTACAGTTGCTCCATCTATCACAGGAATAATTCAGAATAGTGAAGTTTTATGCCTTTTTTCAACCATAAGAAGGTGCAAAAATGTGTTTGGGAATTAGAAGTATAGTATTATAGAAGTAGCACTAAACCTGCAGTCGTATGTAGAAAATTTAACTGCTGTTGCAGTACTAATGGAGGATGATCACAGGATGAATGCAGATTTTTCGACGGCTAGCTCTGTAGGGGACCACAACCTGAACCCGGGAGGTGGGGTATGTAGCGCTTGTGTGTGTGTGTGTGTGTGTGTGTGTAGCGAGACAGCTGTGCCGTGTCTGATTTGAAGGGCTCGTGCTAATGCACTGTACAGATGTAACGGCTCAGGGCCGTAATGATTCAAATCTGGCCTCGGATCGTAAACACTTCAGTCGCCCTGTCGTCTTTAATGGCTGAGGACGGCGCGCGGTTAAGGGGCGTAATATCTTCTGTGCAGAGGAAGTTGCACCCAGTGTCGTTAATGGTGCCAATGATAACACAGGGATGATTTCAAGCGATTTCAAGCTTTGATGAACACACACACACACACACACACACACACACACACACTCACTCGCACGATCGAACACATCCTGGCATACTTTCCGGGGGCTTGTCTTTACCCAGAGAGAAGTATACATGATAACATCTGTTGGTAGCTCCCAGCAGCTTTCATCCTTCATTCCTCCAGAACGGGTCCTTCACATGGTTACTGCGTGTCTGCTTTGTCGTGAGATCACAAATGGACATTTTCCACTTTCACGAGACAACAAACACATAAATAACACGAACGCAAGCCTCCGGGAAAAAAAAAAAAGCCTACGGTGGAATTTATCCGGTTGTTTTTTTTTTACGTTGGGAGGCGTAGCTCAGCACCTACAGCCTCCCGCTGACTCTGCGGCTCAGTGGAAGAGAAACTGGATATTCTCAAAACAGGAACAAACTCCCCACGGTTTCTATAGTTTTAATCTGATAAACAGTACCAGCGCATGCCTAAACAGGCCCCTTTCATTCACATGCAAATCCCCAACCCCTCTCCTGCTTCACGGGTAGAAAAATAAGAACACAATCCGACTTTGTACCTCATCAAGTGTAAACCCCTCGCCTCAAAGCTCCAGCCGACAGACACTTCCCTTGTGATTATGGGATGTAAGGTTTTATTGGATGCAGAGGAGGAGGAATAAAAAAAAAGAAAAAGAAAACCCCCATCTCAGCAGTTTCTCTGGTCTCTGTCATTAGAGGTGTTTGCTGCCAAGCGCAAGAACAAAGTAAACACACGTGCTGCCAGGGGGGCCAGGCCTCCCCTTTCCATTCAGGACGAACGCAGGGTGGCTCTTTTGGGCAGAAAGCAGATGCAGCAGAGTTATGAAAGTAGTTTGAGACTTATTAATGGCAGGCTCAGTTATCCCGCATAAAATGTATATGCATGTAGACACATTACGGATGTAGTACATATATAATTGTAATTGTAATATTATTATATATAATATGATTATTAACATAGAAGGCTGGAAGCCTGTCTTCTAAGAGAACGGATGTGTCCATGTAAGACGTTATATCACGGAGTACGTTGAGACTTATTGTGTGCT
>OMKK01032546.1:0-21904 GCA_900302305.1 Polymixia japonica | reverse complement strand
AGAATATATATACAGTATATATATATATATATATATATATATATATATATATATATATATAGAGATAGAGAGAGAGAGAGAGAGAGAGAGAGAGAGTACTTTGTGGGGCAGAACCTGGGCCATGTAAAGGGAGAACATGTCCAAGCATATTTCATAACTTGGCAGAACAAGCCCCCAGCCAGAAGGAGCAACTAGGGCAGTAGATTTTAGACTACTTCACTAACTACACTAGATGCACCTTAGCTGGAGGACCATAACATCAACAATGGCATGGGAAGTTGGATGGGAGGGTAATCTCATAGATTACTCCCAACTCCAAATCGACTATTCCAAATCTGGCACCATCTGAAAGAAAACAAAATCGATCAACAGTGGCACATAAAAAATACCTCCATTTAAAATGATCTTTAAACTAAAATTGATTTGAGAATGAACATGGCCACAATGAAAGCTGGGGCGCCGTTAAGGTCTGTTGTTTATTAGGCTTGATAATGCAGACAAATTCATTAAGATTTATGATTACATACTGATAGTTTAAAGACAAATACAAACAGAGACAAGCATCTTCTTCTTTGACGCTGTGGCTGCATATGCACAAAATATGAATATTATATTTATACTATTTCATAATATTATGACGAATATTTTGACAGATATTTAGCAGCGATATAATTTTCACATTCTATGTTTTATTTTTAAGTTTACATCACCCTTTGAAGTAATTTGAAACAGCCTAGCTCCAAACGATAGATTGTGGGAATTTCCCTCTTCAAACTGATATCTAATCTCCTCCCATTGCTATAGGCTAAGATACTGGGTTTGAGGGAGACAAGTTTGTCAGAGTTCTCGCTATTTCACTTACTGATACATCCGTAGCCCATATTATACAAACATTTTATAAATCTCTTTATGGCTTTACAATATAGATACTAGGTTACTTTGCTTTGTGTTATCAATTTGATTCTTCAGTCCTACTCGATGGTCTTGTTGCTAATATAAATCTAAGCGGCTGGTCTAAAAAAAACTGGGTTATTGCAAATGATTCGTCTATTCAACAAGAATATAATAGGAAAATATCAAGGGGGTAATAATGTAACGTTAATTAAACTTGCACATGCAAAGCACTAACACCACTTGGGAGAATTTCTGAATTAGAGGCTTTAAATACACAAAACCATTAACAAAATAAAAAGTAACACCTGACCATATTAAAGCCTAGGTCTAATCGGAGAACAGATTAAGAGATTAGATTAGATTAGGTTTGAACGCACGACGTAAATTTTGCAAAAGTGGCGCGAACTACGTCTTATGACGAGTTTTCTCAAATCCATCAATTAAAATGGATCTCAGTGGGAACCACATCAATCTTTAGTCACAATTACAACTTACACCCATGTCCAATTCTATCGTAGACCTACTATTTATCTGAATTTATCTGAATGAGTTTTACAACAGCTAATATTATTGACTCTAGATAAGCCAAATTCGTCAATGGTCGTGGTAAAGTCTAAGCACAACATGTGTTTAATTAGGGTAAGAAGATAAAATGAGCTTTGGTGACTCTTGAGGAACTGCTAACTATAAGATTTGACTATTTTGAAATGAACGGGGAGGACTATAGCATTGCATCGGTGTTGAATATGCTCCCCTTTAAAAAAAAAAAAAAAAGGCGTAACAATTTTTTTTATCCAATATTAAAAAACAATAATTGTTAAAGCCACAGTGACAGTATCCGAAGTCATTGATAAACCTTTTGGATAAAAAAAACATTTCCAAATCGCTATAATTCTGAAATGTGTCGTTTTCTAATGGAATGTAGGGGAGATTCTGCAGATGACCTACCTCTTAGCCTTGTGGTTTTGGTGGGCCGTTTGAAATGGTATGGAACAACTACGCAGGATTCTCCAATAATACACCTACCTTACAACGCAGATGTTCTATCCTCTGCAGCCTCTTTACCACCGTTTTTTGGCCAACAAAAAGTTGAGTCATGCATGAAATTGTGTGAGCATCTTTTTTTGTTGTTTTTCTCTTTGTGGGGGTGGGGAAAGGAGCGCAAACGACGCAATCTTGTAGATGTCCTCTTTTGATCCACAACAGACATTCCTTACTTTGACGTTCAATTCGGGCCGCGGTTATGTGTCGCGCCTCTGAAAGTTTCCTGCAAATTTCGAGTTTCTGTTTGAAAATGGAATAGTTTGATTACCCATCTCGCTCTTTCCATTCAGTCAGTGTTGTGGTCAAAGAGAACCAGAAGGCTTGTGACCTGTAACCCCTGTAAACCCTACCCCCACATTGCCTACTACTCCACAAGAAATCGGCGCAATCTGTACGAGCAATCTCTAAGAGCACGTCCCTCGATGCTCCCGCCTGATTTTCAAACAAATCTTTGTTTGAAAAATAGTTTTCAATGTGCTTAATGGATCACTTACGCTAAGCAGCCTGTAGACTGTTATGAAAGCGTGGTGCTTCCTCTACTGATAGAATAGGCTCGAACGTAGCCTTATTTGCCTCCTTCCCTGATTGAACTTTAACCTACTTTCCCAGACTGCATTTTCACTGGTCATATAGACTAGGCTGTGATTGGTGGAGTTGAAAGGAAAGAAAATGACAGCTAATTGACATTTTTTCTTTTATTCTGTGATCTCATGAAGTGTACTATTCCTAGAAATGAAGAGGGTTGGGAATGTTAAAACGGCCAATTAATGTTCCGTTTATATGCATCTTAGACATAAATAAAGGTTAGGCTTATTTTAAACTAGTTGGGATAGCTCATTTCAGATATCATTTTATCGGTTAAGTCTGTCTCTAGTAAAGTATGTCACTTGGTGGGCCTGGTAGTTTCATGATGTTCAAATAGTAGTTCGAATGGTTGGAGTGTGGACAGTTGGAATGGAGACAAAAGCAGATTCACAGATGTCCAGCTTTGAGAGCAAGTCATTTATGTTGACAATAAAGCTTACAAATCATAGATGTTTGCAAAATGGACATTATACAATGGGACAATTTGCCTTAAAATATTGATACATCATTGCATTGTAAGCTTGCTTATTTAGCTACCATTGGGTTTATTCAAAATGCTGAAAAGAATGTTGCATAGTGACCGCAGTATAGCTTTATTTTTTAATTAAATAATATCATGGAGAATCCAGTCAGCAATAGAATGTTTTCAAATAATAGGCTAAAGTAAATCAATATTATTGTGTCTGGACTTAAAATGGACAAAGATATGCATCAGATAGCCACTGGGTGGAGACATTGTTTGCACCAATATTTACTCGATGAATGTTGATAAACAGTACAGTAGATACACATTTCCGAAGATCTGAGGAGCATGAGACCACAGTGAGACTGAAGTCATCTTCTACAGACTTAGGCTCTCAGTGGGAATCAGCAGATATAGCCTCTACAAACCCACAAGAAAGAAGCTGCAGTTAAGAGTATAGTCAGCAGACTCCAAGAGGGTTAAGGAAGCTGAATTCTTATTCGGGTGATTGCAAATCATCCTTGGGGCAAGATATAGAAGACACAGGGGGGACACCAATAGATGTAACTGGAATGACCAGGAAAATGGTGTCTTGAGGGTTATGTGAATTGTAGGACAGATTGATGGACAGAGCAGCTTGAAGAGGCTTTCGCTGCGATGGGGGAAATAGAGGGATAAAAATATGTTGCAGAGTGATCATAATATACCAAAGACTCAATGGAGGAAATGAGAAGCTGGATGGAATACTAAAAAACAAGTAAAAATGTGAAGGTGAGAATTGGAACTCAGTTTACAGTTAAGGTGTCTGGCATACAAGGTTCTTTAGCACAAAATGTCAAGTTGACATTGAGATTTAAATTAAATGTTTATAGTGATTTACTTTGACTTTCTCCTATTTTCTGCGATCAATCAAAAGGTAAAACTATTTTCTGTCACCTTTCTACATAATATGCATGATAAAGATTAGTTTATCATTCACCTGGAGAGATGGGCAACAGAGTCAAGAGAATGTCTCACAGTCAAATCAGATAACTTCATCACCAACCAATCACAAGGCAGGCCTGGGATCTGTTCTGTGCATCCAACGTTCCCTCAATTTGTCGTTTTGAAAATGTATTGTGTATATGTAATACAAGGTAATATAATATTTATATAATGAAGACAACAATATTTATGCCATAAAACTTTATTTTCATGAATGCTTTCACACGTTTACTTTTTAAAAATAAAGCCATGTACACTTTCAATTCTCTCCCAGGGAAAATAAAGAAAATATCCAAAGTACTAAGGTTATAGGGAAAAAAGAAGGCAATAGAGTGAAAAAGTAAAGCACACCAAACATCTAAAATTTCAAGAGAAATTTCTTAATCACCAAAAATGTTGTCTTGATCTTACATAAAGGAAATTGTGTTGCTGTCTAAAATAATATTGCTATGGAATTAGAATGGATTAATTTAACCAGAAGTAGGGTTGTACAAACATATCAAATGTTTTCTTTGTACAGCTAAAACAAGGTGCCAATAGTTCCCTCTGTGGGTAATAGCTGGATTGTGTTTGATCAATATTATGTTTAGGGAAGGAAAATGTTTGCCACAGTTCATCATCATGGTTGGACCCATATTTCAAGAAAGTTTGTATGGATGTTTTTGGAGGAAAAAAAAGTATTTTTTAAACATGGAATTATTTCTCAGAAAAGCCCTGGTGGTGCAAATTTTATATAATTAAAGTGTCACAAAGTACAGCCAAACGAAGTAACTATCAATATGTCAATCCTAGTCCTGAAAATGTTAACAATCTTCTTACAGAATAAAGTTAAAAGTCATGGTCTAAAGTGGAAATCAGTGGAAGCCCCACCTACGGTAACATCAACTGATCTAGTAGGCTAACTGCTAGATAGATAGCTTGAAGGAGGGAGGAATGGGAGACACGATTAATGGGCATGTGGGTTAAGTCCACTGTAGTATTTGAAAGTCGGGTATTTCCAACTCATCTGACAAAATCATGAATTCTCAAAAATTTCATTAAACACTGCCAGGAGAGTTTTCAGAAACATTTTAGCACGTAGACACCTGTACAAACTTTCTCTCAGAAGCTGGGTGACATGACAATGCACTGTGCGCACAACTTTATCAATTTATAATGCACTATGTCTCATAGAAACAACAAAGTTTTCACAAATTCATGGACCCAGAAAGGTCTGGAAACAACCTTGTGCTCATTTGGTTTGCTGGAAATTGATTTAAAAAAAGCAAATTGACCACAGCTAAAAAACTATTTTAGAGTGTAGTCTAGTGATCTCTCTATTCAAAGTTTCTTTTCACTTACAAGATTGCATTTGAAGAATAACTTATTTGGACCTCAGCCTATACTTTGTTGAATGTGGGTCTGACAAATCAGCACTACATTTGTGACATAACATGCATATTCTTTTTCCCTTTCATATCGACTTTGGTTAAAAAAAAAAAAAGATCTGGAATTTCACATGATCTTTACAATCAAATACATTTCTTTATGTAAGGCAACATTTATTATATGGTACCATATTGTAATTCATTATGAATTAACATATTTGTGGCACCCAAAAAAACATTTAGTTTAGAAGTCTAGTTTTCAACTGTGAAAACCAGGTCCCAGCCCCCATTAAAGTTAGAACATAAACATCAGGTTTAGGCATGCATACAAATCACTGCTCTTTATCCAAAATATCAAATAAAATATCTTGTCAAGGAAAGAAAGATAACACAGCACTTACAAACTCAAACCCCATGAGGTATATACCAGAAGACTGTGCAAACAGACAACATATTTCATGAAATCTGTCGTATGAAATTTTAGTCACAGGTAAGGCAATGTGCTGTTATTTCAATAGAATCCTATTTAGGAGTAAAATCGACAGGTGACCTAAGTAGGGAAATAAATTCTATAAATTCTACAGTGCTTGTTTTAACGGAGCAGGTCATTACTTTGAGAACATGTTGCCATTTTTGCATGATGTGCACAATGATGCATCATAAGCATATTATAAAGTACTTAAAATCACATCAGAAGACAATATAATACGGAATGTGGTATGACATGAGTCACACAGATGCTTCTTTAACAATTTTACTTGACTTGATTTTGTTGTTCAACAAAATTATTTCAAACTGTATGACACTGAGACTTTATTTGCATCAGATCTAGGAGGTGTACTCCACCTTAAGAGTGTTTGATCCAATTCAAAAAGATAACAGAAATGTATGTTTTAAATATAAATTTTCAGTAACAGAAAAATCTTCAATACATCTCATTTGGATTGTATAGTGGAGAGTGTACTCGATTTCAAAATACTCAGGCCCAGCAAAGAATATAGTTGGTATTTGAGTTGAGTGCTTTAGTTGTCAACTGAAAAAGAAATCACTCTTCCACCACTTAGTCTTTAGATCTAGATGGTTGGGTTTCTATTGCTGAATTGTTATTGCTAAGCCCCTCAGTGTCATCGTCAAGTTATCCAAGAAAAAAAGCAATCCCTAATGTCAGATAGCATATCACAACATGCCAAGTTCATTAAATTATTATATCATGTTCTGTTCTGATTATTATAGACTTTTATAACATGCTTTGATGCATTCGCGTTATGAGCAACACCTCCAGTGAGCTGTTAACTATATCCCCTGTTTACTAGTGCTTTAGGGTGTAAAGGAACAAAGACTCAAATAGAATACATCATGAACTTATAAATGACTGCATCTAATGTCTGTTAAATATCTATGCCTTGAAACCTACAGTGTATTGCTGTGGGGCATTATTCATCCCAGAAATCCTATTAAGGAAAATTTCTGGACATTTAAAAAAAGAAATAATCCTTACAAATTAATTATGACGATCTGGGGAAAAACTCAAAGGCTTTCATTGAGATGACTCAAACCATCCTGACTGCCCATGTAGCAATGAATTGATGCCTTGACACCCTGCAGCATTATTTGATGCCCTGTTTCTATTTCAGTCGAGTGACCCTTGCTGGCACAAACGGCCCAGCTAAAACACTAGCACAATTCATTGATTTTTCTATGGTTGTGATTTTCTCTTCCTGTCCCAACTAATGCATCAGCAACTACAACAGGATGACTCCTGAACCCTGTAACAGTACGCACATATTCAAAGTCTACCTACCACATAAATCATGAAAGATTACCCTGTGCTACCCGGCGAATATAATCCAGATACAATTCTACTAGTCATATTTCAAAATACCATGAAAGTCCTAGAACATCAGAATAGCTTACAATAAGGCAATAAACCAATGCTATGGAATTAGTTCCACTAAGTGATGTATAAGAAAGAGGAGTTAATGTTTCAAAATATTAACCATAAAAATTCCATTAGCAAAATAATATATTTATTCTTCCTCAAATTTTGTTCTCTAAAATATTGACATCTTTCTGAAACAGGCAACCAAGCACACCTCGGAGTTCGCGTTGGCTTTGGATGGGCTGACTCTTGTGTCACAGTAAGGTCTTTGCAAGGGATAATAAATGAGGAAATTGCTTATCTAAAGGTAACAGTTTAATGTATGACCCAACAGAGCATGATCTCACAAGACACATTTCATTGTCACTAAAGAAGCACTATGGTTTAAATAACAGTTCTTGGCCCACTCATTGTTTGTCCCGCAGAAATCACCTCCATGTCCACACAAAGAAAAAGAAGTGAAGGAAGTAATTTTTACTTTCTATATTTTTCCTATTTTTTTTTTAGAAGTAAATATTGAATCCTAGTGAAGTATGTCTCTTACACTCTCACTTAACCTTCTCCAAGTGCTCTATAGCTCCAAACACCACCTCTAAAACTAATACCACCTGATGTCTGCAGTCACCCTTACGCCTCCTCTGGTGCTGTGGGCCTCTTCAGGTCCCGGATCTGCTTTATCAGATAGTTTTTCTCATCACAGAACTGCTCGTCCTCGGATCTGTCTGTCTGAAAGTGGCTGAGGAAGTCCACAAGCTTGGTCTGGTTCTTCAGCAGTATGTCCAGCACAGGCTGAGTCTTGTTGGGGTTTGCAACAAATACCTGCGTGAGTAGAGAGAGATGTTGGGATCCTACAATTTAAGAGTTTTAATCCAAAATTAGATAACTATCCTTTAAAAAACTAACAGGTTCTCTTAAAATGATTAAAGGAACAAAGCTCCAACAAATTATCGTACTTTTATAGAGAGGACGCAAAAGATATGAAAGAATCTCCAGACACTGGCTGGATACCTGAGGCTGGTGTTAGTCTTACCAGCCACAGACCTTACAGACATTTGGCTGTTGTTAATTTCCCACCATGATAGTAGTTTAGTCCAGTCCTTTGCTGACAAAACAATAACACTACAGACTGGATTCTGTATATTTTGGAGATTGAATGATGAACATCAGGTAGTGGTTTTTCCATCAGATGGATATGTAGCATTTTAAAGTAGAACTTCTCAATATTTTAAGAACAAGATGACTAGTAGAAAGAAGGGTTTCCCGCACACTGGTACTTAAATGTAATCAACTTTATTAAACAACGTTTCGGTCTTAGACCATCATTAGGTTCTAACCTGATGATGGTCTAAGACCGAAACGTTGTTTAATAAACCATCATCAGGTTAGAACCTAATGATGGTCTAAGACCGAAACGTTGTTTAATAAAGTTGATTACATTTAAGTACCAGTGTGCGGGAAACCCTTCTTTCTACTAGCCTTTGGACTCCTCTTCCGACGCACCTGGCTACAAGAAACCTTTAGGTGTGCATCAGCTCTTCTTATCAAGAACAAGATGACCAAAGGATGACAGATTTCTTATTCAATCAGTATGGTTTAGAAGGTAAGAAAAACATATTTCCATTTCCTATGCCGTCCCACCACATCAATACACACCTTGAAGACATGGAATGCTTCAAACTGGATGTTGCGACTGTTATCTCTTAGCAAGTTCATCATCAGCTTCAGGTTCTCTGCCCGACTGATGTACTTGGTCATAACAGTGAAGTTGTGTCTATCCAGGAGAAGTTCTCCAAGGAGCTGAAAAACAGTTGTAGTTAATTAACCAAAGAGCACTTTCTTCAGCTAAAGAGAGTGAATTTGTTGCTTAAATAAATGTTTATGTGTATAGGTTTGGATTACATGGGCCTGTTAAGACTTGCAATGGTTTTACCTTCAAAGACTGACGTTTGGTGACATAATTGTCAGAATGCAGGAGTTTTTCATATTCTGTGAACACCTGATAAAAAGAAAAGGTACAAAAAAGTTTCCAAATTTGCATTTAAAATATTCGGCATGAGCATCTTTTCTCTACAAATACACACTAAGAATGCTCACCCTGTCATAATTGGTCTCCAGGAAATCTGCACACATAATCTTGTGTCTTGTAAGAAGATCCTGGTAATTCACAAAAGAAACCAGGCTGTTTGATTGGATCTCAGAGAGAAGAAAATGTAATATGAGAGCAAATTTAAAAGTGTACCTTGAATGAGGCAAAAGCATCAGAGGCAATGTCAAAGGTTGACAGCTCCACATAACGGAAGAAACAGTAGAACTCTTCAGAGAAGAGCACTGTCCGTGCCAGAGGTTCATGACGCAAGCACTCTCTCAGCATCATTCCACAGTTCAGGGCCACCTCTGCACTTTCATATCTGTACAGGTTCACACATGTTAGGCTGTGACGTTAAATAAAGTGCATCATCTCTGTTTATTATTGGCCAATAAGTAAGTTATTAGAAGTTAAAAATATTCTTGTTGCAACACAAATGAAAAAGTAAATAAAATCACTGTTGGTTAATACATCTGACTGGACAGCCCATGCACACACATTTGGCACATCATATACTAAACTCCTGTAGCCTAGGTACATGAAACTTACCCTTTCAGGAGCATGAAAAGGATCTGCGGGTGTGAAGAGATGTATTCTACTGTGGGTGTGCGAGTACCAATCTGGCGTCGCACGATATTGCTGAACAAATGCACCACATCCTTCTTCCCCTGTGAAAGTCATTCCAATGAAAAGCTGATAAGCTGAGTGCTAATATGCCAACACATTTTTGCTTTGGGCTTAGCTATCCCAATCACGCATGCACACCCATTGACCCTGCTCAGCATCCGCACCACGAAATCAATTCGTTTCACACACATAAAAGTAATCCCAGAAAGAAGTACATTTCCCCCCCACCTCAAAATCGATCCTCTGCAGATTTGCAATGAGAGCAATGAGGAGGTTGGTGTTGTATAGCTCTTGTGCAAGCTGAGCCACTGCCTCGGTCTGAGGCTCCTTGTCACCTGTTCCACACAGAACCTCTTTCAGGGAAGACAGATTCTTTGAAACCTCCTCTGCAACCTTAAGAATAGGAAGATAATAAATAACTGGGCACATTAGTTGATATTAACAGTCAGAGCCCACTTTCATCCATAAGAGAGCCAGAGAAAGAATGCATACAAATCACCATTATTTACCTTTTCACACTTTTTGCTCTCTGTAGCATCCAGCTTTTCCATGTAGGCCACATTCTCTTTCAAACTCTTCACTATTTCAGCTGGACTCTTCTGAGTCTTCCCAAAAGGAAAAGGCATGATGGAGGCTTAACTGAGCCTTAAACTCTGAGTAAGACAGTGTTTATAAAGAAGAAAAGAGTCAATTGTTAAGTGTAATTACACCATTCTAACTTCCTGTACTTTTTAGGGACAGGAAATGGTTGACAAGCGTACACCTTAAGAGAGCAAGGTTTAAACTAGTTTTTCAGAGTCTGGTTCGACGTTGCCTTAAAGGTATTCACCGCGTCAGGGTGGTAAGATTTACAGTTAACACAGCGCACGTCTCGGCGTGGCCTGCGACAGAGAAACAGGTGACATTAAAATAAACTAAATCACCACTTGAGTGATGCGTTTACATTATTGATCCCACTAGCTGACGTTAACGTTAGCACGGAAGTCGGAAAAACACCATTTGCTACCCCAACCGGGGATGTCACGACGACACACATTTAACGTTAGAACAAGAATTTGTTTCACTAACAATGCAGCAACGTCCAGCTACCTATCTTATGAGTTGGACGTCAAAAAAGCAAAATAACGATAACGTCAGTGAATAGACAGCGAATGTTAGCAGTACAAAATAGATTGAAATGTTCAGCTAAAGCTGACAAGACTCACCGAGTGAATGTAGGTTTTGAACTTGGAAGTAGGTTTGTTAGCTAAAGGTTAGCTAGCTAATGTCAGCTAGCGAGCTTAACGTTACCAGGAACTTATTTCAGTGTAAACGTCTGTCCCTGTGATCTCTGCTGTTAGCTTCCCGACGTGTGCTAACTAGTTCAGCGTCGCTACAAACCGCTCAAATGGACGACCTTCATAACTCTGATGTTTCATGTAAATCTCTATAGTCGTGACCGCCCGTAACCTAACTAGCTAGCTGGCTGGCTAAGTTGTGGTTGTGGTTGTAGAGAGAGTGCTTGCCTGGCTGGCCTGTCTGACAACTTCATTTCCCTGTCTGTTCTCTCCTCCTGGGTACATTGGGTGGGTATGTTTTGTTTGTAATGTTTGTCCTGGATGACTGACTGTTGTTTGGGCCAATCATATTGACGAATATAAACACGGCCACGCCCCCTCCACAGCAATATAGGCGCGTACATTCCGTCCCCGTATAGCACGTGTGGGAGGAGCAGGAGGACAGATATTACTCGGTTGTGGTGACAAAAGCCCCGCTTACCGGTGTATCCCAGACAAATAATCACGCGTATGTAACGTTTAGGGGAAAAGTTGACTTGCATTGTCTCCATTTATACCTGTATCATCTATATCACTGTATTTTACGTTCTTTGAGTGTATTTTTTTTACTCATGAATAATGATGACTGTCTTTAAACAAATAAACTACCCAGTAACGTATCACACACACACACTCATATACATATTTTCCTGCTAGGGAAATACATTCTCTTGATGTTTTTTCCGACATTTTATTCATTTCAAAGCTAAACTTTGTATAGATATATTACATTTTTAACATCAACCCTTGCCCATCCGCTTGGGAAAAGTACTTGTTGCATTCTACTAAGCCACTTTTACTTAGCGCTTGAAATGGCCCAAATAATCAAAACTTCTTAAATTGTACTGTGTGTATCTAGAACGTAGCTAATAATAACCACCGGAGATATAATGCAAACGATTTTAATGAAAGTATATACGTGGGGGACACTGTCTAAAATCGTATTTTTTATTTGTGGGACGCAACCGTGAACGCAACGATTTCGCAACGTCACTTGAATGCTACGCAGTGGCGAAACGGAACAGAGGCGAGATCACTTCTCAGAAAGGACAGCAAAGAACACATTCACTCACTTTCCCAACAATTATAGACCCCCAACATAATAAGATTACTTTACCAGGTAAGATCTGAATTTTGTCTCTGCGGTTGGAAAAGAACCTCTGTCTTTTTAGGGCCTATTGTTGTTTTTAGGCCACATTGCTGGCGGACAAGCAGGCAGAGTCCTATTTTCAGAGGGATACATCACGTATGGCGCTCTTTACTTCGAAAGGGGTGGCAAAGACCCGCGCCTGTCACTGTAATATCCTAAAATTTAAAGGCAAATATTCGTCGTTATCCGCTATACTGCCGTAACGCATGTTAGAGAGTCATACTTCCTACGTTCGACCCTTTATTGTCTTGCATCAAAGCCCTCGGTGTTGAATTCGGGGCGTTGAGATGCTCATACAGTAAAATGTTTTCAGATATAGTTTGACGGAGAAACACACACCCCCTTTAATTCAAAACTTTGTAGGAGAAATCTGGTCACTCTTCATGCTACAACCTGGTTAAATAACAATCAGACTTACGCGATCGACATCGAATATACGACGGCGATAGGGGAATATTTCATTTAAGATAATACGTTGAAATAAACTATATATGTAGTTATTTGGGTAGTATTGTGCTCTTGAGCGCTGGGCTCTGTCGCTTTTGCCGCCGTACGCCGCAATGAAATCCTGGCCCTGCTATCATGGCAGTTATGGCTAGTTATGGCTATCAAGGCGTCGCAGCAGACTGCTATTGTGATTAAAAGCACCCACTTTAGTTTTTGGGCTATCTTCGATTCACTGCATCTTTTAAGATGAAATGCTGAATGCTTTTTTTTAATGCATATTTAACATTTGTAGCCCATTCTATACCAGATATCGTATCTTGCAATGACATCAATTTCTGTTCTAGCAGCACACCGATTTTTAAGGTTTGATCCACCTCTATCAGGCTACCCAAATATTGAACATTTTGAATTAATTTTACGAGTTGTATTTTTTAATACGTTTTTATTAAAATGCAATTGAAAATGTTGATGTTTCCAAAGAAATTAAAATGACCCCAGGTATTTAAACTATTAAGCCATGTTCCATGTAGGCCAATGACTTCTCACAGTGACAGTCCATGTAGCCTAAAATTGTTTTATTTTCCAATAACATCTAAGTTTATTGGTTGTGGTGACAATTGGGAGTGGGCAAGATGCAGTAGAATAATGGAATGGACTGTGCATGCAAGACAAGATACATTCTTAATGTGTTAGTGTATCAGTTTGGGAAATGTATTAATGATTGGTTTGTCTGAGGATGGTACAAATAAATGTAGCCCCTATGTATGGGAAACACTTTGTTATACCAAGACCCTTTGTCCTCTTAGCTGTGTAGAGTTACTACCTTCATATTGAAATTTAAAGTCCAACAGAGTTAGTGGGATCTAGCAGAATTATTGATGGCCAGCGTTTTGGTAGGATTTTGACATGTGTTTTATGGAGTAGGCTACATGACACTTTCCAGAACTCCAAAACTAGCATCTGATGTATGAAAAAAAAAAAAAAAAAAAGGGAAATCTTCAGACCCGCTACAATTGTCTGTACTTTCTTCTGCCCTGGCTGTGACTCATCAGAGGCTTTTCTGATAATGTCTGTTAATGTTAATGGGTGTTTTCAGAACACATGGCACTTTTGAGAATAGTACTTACAACAAAGCGTTTTCTCGAAAGACACAGCTTCCACTGATTAGTTTCTATGGATTTTTATAGTTTTTTATATCATTCACTTTTATCTGGGTGGAAATAACAAACAAACAAGATTAGGTCCTTGATTAAATAAACATGTTTCTCTTCGATAAATAACAAAACTTGTACAGGTTGTCCAAACCATGGACAGTTGTGCAGATATACATTCAAAATATTATCGGCTTATTTGAACACATAAATAACCGAAGCAACTCAACAGCTTTGCTATCATTGGGCCATCACTTTCATCAATATCATGTTTACTCTTTGTCCAGTTTTAGTTTCCCTTCTCCAAGACTTTGATTATCATGCAAAAGTTCATTTGAGTCTTGTGTCCTTGGGCTTGTCACAGAGGTATAATGTACTTGTATTGTACTTAGAATTTGATATTGCATACCCAGATACGTCTACCTTTGTCTAACCTGTGTTGTTATACAACTGTTCTGAATAATTACTATGAAAAGGGTCTACGGACATGTCTTGACAGTAAGTCATCTTGTCACACTGTCTTCCCATTCTCATGGTGTTCATTTTCAGTCAGAAACTTGGGTACACAAAGGGAGCTAAGCCATGTCCGGACAGAGGAAAGGAGCTGCAGCACGTCTGCCAAAATGTGCCTTCTGCAGAACCAACCGGGACAAGGAGTGTGGACAGCTGCTAGTGTCGGACAACCAGAAGGTGGCAGCCCATCATAAGTGCATGGTGAGAAGAGACCAGACTCCATAACCATGGACGAACTCCCATATACTGTTCACAAAACCTTGTTTTTAATATAAAAATGCCACTTGCAGGATTTTGTCACTTATATATAGTTGTGATATAAGTGAGCAAGTGAAATGCTAGCAGGATGCATGTACAAACACATACACACATGCACACCTTTTGCCATAATCCCAATGATTTTTGTGTGCTTTCAATTGGTCTAGTTTGGAAGGTCTCTGGCTCAATTCTTGGCAAAATCTATAAATACCGTCACACTGACTAACAAGTTACACATCAAAAGTGGTTGAGGAACATATAGAAATAAACTGATAGGGAGTTATAGAATTTAGCAATTGTTATCACTGTTTATTTGAAAATGCAGAGAAAATACAATAAGGTATTATCTTTAACCATGTTATTTTCTCCCATGTGTCCCATGTAGCTTTTCTCCTCTGCGCTGGTTACATCTCACTCAGACAATGACAACATTGGAGGATTTTCCATTGAGGATGTGAAAAAGGAGATCAAAAGGGGAAATAAATTGGTGAGTATCCTTTACTTTGTACATCGTAAGAGGTGCACATGCTAGTCCAGTGTTTTCTAAGGCCACTAGGTGGTGTTCAGGGGCCGTTTTGCGAGGAGGTGTGATACTACTCTATATGTAAGTGTACAAAATTTTGCATTCAAACTAATGATCTCTACATGACCTATACCAAAATTATATAATTTTGAGAGTCGCTGTTTGGCATAAAGCTGAAAAAAAGTTTTTTTTACCATCAGCTTTTAAATGCATAACATGGAACATGTTTGGTTATTGAAAATATATTTTGCAGTGGATTTGATTTAACAGCATCTTTATCATCTACAAGTCACTGTTTGTGTCAGATGGAAAGTTGTGTGCGTCTTGCCAAAACAGAAAATGGAGTTGCTGCTTGATTTGCATAGAACCCTTCAGAAACTGTTCTGCTTTCCCCACATGTGTGCTAACAAAGCCCTATGATCTTTGCAAAAAAAAAAAAAGCTTGAAGATTAGTATAAACAACTAGTGCAGTTCGGTCTGGTTCTCTTCTGAAAGTTGCAGCCTTGTTGTCTCCACCTTCAGATGTGTTCTTCATGTCACCGACCTGGTGCTACAATTGGCTGTGATGTGAAGACATGCCGGAGGACATATCACTACTTTTGTGCTCTGAAGGACAGGGCTCAAATCAAAGAGAATCCCTCACAAGGGATTTACCTGTAAGTCACCTCGACCTTGTGCTCTTTTGCAAGTAAGACTATTGCCAGAAAAAGACAATATTTGTCAACCTTATTCTGAAAGTTGTATTTATTTTTCTCCTGGATGTAGTGTTTATTGTCGCAAACACCGGGATGCCTCCCAGGAAGCCATTGAAGGTACAGTACACTTTAACATCTGTGATACTCTTACATGGACACTGCATGACTTGGACTTTTGACGTTTTCTTCTTTATACACAACAAAAGTATAAGCAGAGGTTAAAGATCCCATTAAGTGAACAAATAACAAGTTGCTAATAAATGTACTTAACTGAACTAACTAAGACAGGTACTCAAGGAGATGATACAGCAACCACCTCAATCACAAAAAAAATGCTTATTCTAAATAATCCAGTGTTGTTTTGTATTCTACACTCTTGCTCTAAAATGTAGAGCAAAGGTTTTTGATGAATCATCCTTTTCTCTGTGTTGAATTTGAACTGGCAATAATTAATAGGCTTAAGGAGTTATATTAAATACATTGTTTCAAAGTAACATGAATGCAGTCCTGCCAGCCCTTATTTCGATTTCAACAGAGCTGATTTTTCATAAATTGAGTTGAACTTCCTGTTTCACGAGGTCTTTAACAGATTGACAGTAAATTTAAATAATGTGACATGTAGGACATCTCCATTAATATATTGGTGTGAAATTGGTTGTGATGATGTAATACTACCATAAAATATGACTGTCACTGTTACCACAGGTAGCTGAAATGATCTGCTTTGTGCTTTACATTTGGTTCAATTTTAATTATTGGTTATATCCCCACATATATTTCCCTGCTAGTAGTAACTAGATGGTAAGTTATGCATCATCAACAGCAGAGGAGAAATTATGAAATAAGAGGACAGAGAGCAGCTCTCATTGGCTATAGAGTATAGAACTGTTTGTCATCTTCCCTTCTTGGCACTGAGTTTAGGGAAATTGTATTGGGGGCGGGGTTACTATTATAATAAAACAATTTCTCCAACCCTATATATCAAGCTTACTGTGATATGGCTGACTTTTTTGAATAGTTTTGAATATTTGGTTTACGGTTGATGATGATTTTTTTTTTTTTTGTCAGACGAAGAGGGAGGTATGGCCAACGATTCAGATTCGTCGCCCCCACAAAGTAGGGGCCGTGGAAGGTTTGAGAAGGGGAGGAACAAGGTTGGGTCTCGCGGCCAATCAGAAGACACGCGCTCCACCTCCTCACAGGGTGCAGACGAGGAGAGTTCGTCACATGTAAGGCAACACGCTTGTTCACAGGCGCACTTGGAACACGATCTCTGTGCAGTATGTGGCCTCTGATGATAGTTCGGTTTTTCCATTGTGTGTGTGCTTTGTGTCCTAGCGGGACAGGTCCCCTCTGAGGGTCAGCCCTGGAGACGGTGGCCAGCGCTGCGGCTTTTGCCATGCTGGTGAGGAGGAGAATGAAACTAGGGGCATGCTCCATGCCGATAACGCAAAAAAGGTTGCTGCACACTACAAGTGCATGGTAAGATAAATCGCACATATTTGTGCTGTTTGTTGGAACTTCTGTGTGTGCAAAACATTCTAAGGCATCTTTACGTTGAACAGCTTTTTTCATCGGGGACAGTCCAGCTGACCACTACTTCACGAGCTGAGTTTGGGAACTTTGATGTCAAGACAGTCATCCAGGAAATCAAGAGGGGGAAGAGAATGGTGCAAGGATTTGGACTAACTTTAATAATTTTAATGTTTTAGCAGTTCTTCCGAAAAAAAATACTAGTGGAGTGTTTGAGATGTACTCGTATCACTTAAATTGTTGCCTTTGCTGTTTTTCAGAAATGTACACTCTGTACTCAGTTGGGTGCGACAATTGGGTGCGAGATCAAGGCATGTGTGAAGACCTACCACTATCACTGCGGCCTGCAGGACAAAGCCAAGTATATAGAAAACATGGCTCGTGGCATCTACAAGTGAGCAACATCTGCTGAACTGTTTTAGATGATGTCTTGGATGAAGACTGAATAGTCTTTGGTAGTACAGTAGTACACAGTGTTCTTCACTGGGGAAATTAAAGTTAATGTTTTATATATTTTACTTACAACTAGCAATCATTTGCTTTCTGAATTTTCACGTGAAGTCATCAAGAAAGTTATAGTTATATTACGTCCATTGTTGTAAAGCTTGCCACAAATGGGTTTTAATATTGCCAGTGCTGACAAAGTGACTGAACTTGGTAAACAAATGTCAACAAGTGTGTGTCATCACACAGACGCACCTCTTGATTCTGATTGGCAATTGATTATCAATGTTAAGATCAAAATAGTTAACTAGGAAGGAAACCTTTCTATAATGTGTGTTTACCAAAACAATTGGAAACAATGATATTCTAAACAGCTCATGATTACCAAAACATGGGTAACCTACACCTGGAATTTATACAGGGGTACCTAGGGAAAACACTGACATTGTCCTTCTGGACTGGATAAAAGATAATTACCAGACCTCCTTTATTAATACTAATGCTGCCCAGGGAGGGCTTTTGACAGAAATTATTATTATTTCTGTCAAAACATAACAGACCAAATGTATGAGATTGTTGCATCTTATGAAACTAGAAGGAATATCTCTATAGGCCTTTGAAATTAAAGGAATACGCCAACTTTTTGGGAAATTTGCCTAAACTTACTGGTTATCTGATGAGAACAAACACCAAAACCTTCTGCTTATCTCCGGTAGATAATGCTAACACTTGGGGTTAACACTTTAGCACAAATCATGTTAAGTAAATGTAGGTGATCAGTGTTGGCATTGGGCCAAAGGGTGAATTTCCCAAAAAGGTGGTATATTCCTTTAACCACTTTGAGCTTCTCAATTAATTTATGGTTGGGACAAAGGCTGTTTTGAATAACTAATCATTCCTTTGGTAAATTGTGAGCGCTCCTGTGTTTCATGTACTTATTTTTTTTCAGGTTGTACTGTAAGAACCACAGTGGCAATGAAGAGAGGGATGAGGAAGATGAGGAAAGAGAGAATCGCAGTAGAGAGAGAGCAGCAATTGACCACGGGGGAACATTAAATTCATCACAAGTGAATGGCAATTAGGTAGGATATTGTCAGAAAAGTGTATATAGTTAATAAAACTATATTTACTTTATGTTAACTTAGCTGTCCACATAAAATGTCAAACCTGAGGATTCAGTGTCATTCTACTACAATAGTTTTAATAGACAGACATGAGATGAATTGAAGCAAATGGGGTTAAACCAAGTCCCATTACTTTGCTAATGCCAGTTTTCTTTTTACAGGTTGTAGTGATGGATGCAAAATGATGGAAAAAAAGAGTTCGGAGATGGTGGAAAAATATTTTTTTAATACTGAATTGTGGCCCAGTGACATGATCATGGTCTACAAGCCCTACGTTGCTCACACAGTTTTTCTTCCAGTAGATGGACACGTCACCGTGATGTGCATCAGTTGTCGTCTTCATGACCGTTCATGCCATATTTCTTGAGTTATCTGGATGAGCTTTTTACAGATGGGTTGAACTCTGCAAAATCAAAGGACTGCCACAGGGTATTGAAAAGCCATTGCTAATCTTCCCCAAGTCCCAGTTGTGGGCTGAATACAAGTATGTGGAATATCACTAATAATATTGATATGAATGGACAGTTCTTTTGATTGTCCCTTGCTGCCCATGTGCCCCACAGTTGACATGACCCACACTTTACTTGCCTAAGACAGACAGTTTCTTCATCTAGTTTAGCTTCTGAAGGACTCAATTCTAAGAGGGGTGTACTTGTTACTAGTCTCTCTATGAAGATGTGTGGTTTGATTACTTTGTTTTTGTAATCGTATGTCTTAAGAAATTCCTTTTCATGTTAGCCCTTCTTTCTTTATATGTAATATTTTGCTACTCTATCATCATCATGAATGATGAATATCTGGATTTCAGACAGTCACAATTAAAGTTTTTTGCCAGCATGCACATGCATTTTTCCTCTATTAAGGATGGTATTTTTTATTTAGCTTCTGAAGAAGCTGCTTAGAAGAAGAGTTGGCTTGATTTTTTTGTACTGGTCCTTGTATATGTACATATCTATCCATTAATGATTGGAAATACAACATTATTATTTTTTTAATTTTACACATGACCTGGGTAAAATAAGTCTTTACTATGAACATTTGTCCACTGGGGACAAATCTGTGCATGGTCTTATCCCTCATCTGGCTGGCAGTAGCAGGGGGGGGATATGGAGTTTGTATGAATGGTAACTATAGGGTGAGGAATGTCACACTACCTGGAGGATGCCAATCCATACTAGGGCCCCTGTTATGCTCTATTCTGGAACATTTATGTTCCATAGCTGTAGCAAGTTTATTAAATTGCAACATTTATGTGGTTTTATTTTTACGTATATATCTAAACTAAACAATAGGTCATTAGCTCTATGTAGACAGACTAGTCTTAGAGTAATGTGGTGCTGTGTATACGATAAATTAATCATAGCAATGAATTATAAGTTAAGAAATTTCAATAAAGACCTAACTAAGATTCTGAGGCAATTAAGTTGAGTTATATTGCCTTTGGCAAGGTATGAATTTGGTAAATTGGAAAAAGTCATAATCAATAACAATTGGTTGTAAGGCACATTATTTCTAAATCTTGTACATGCATCTTGGCTATATCTACAATTGCCCTAATATTTAGTGGTGGAGGAAGAACACAAATCTTTTACTTGAATAAAAGTAGAAAAACCTTGATGGAATATTAATCTGGTAAAAGTCCTCCATTTAAGTTAACGCATAAACGTGTTTGACATTAAATACTTAAGTAGGCCTATAAAAAGCACACATTATATATCAGTTCCTCATATTTCAGTGCTTGGGAGCCATAAATCATTGATGCATTAACCTCTAAAAGTTATGTTAAAGGACTTGGTGGTCCACTTACACTGGCTTTGACATCCTCTTAAAGAATGGTCTCATCTGATGTTTTGTATGCAAAACCAAGGTAACTGCAGTGTTCATATAAATGTAGGACTAAAAAGTAGAATATTTCCTTTTTAAGTGTCGTGGAGTAAAAGTATGAAGTCCCCTAAAAGTTCCCCAAAACTGGACCTAAGTATAGTACTTGAGTGTCCTGCTTAATAGTAAAGCCAGTTGTTGGTGAATAACAAATTTGCTTCATGTCTGGATAATCACGGCCTACGAACAAACGTCGACAGAGATAGGTTTTCGCTCCACTGCACAGAGAAATAAAAGTGAAAGCGGAAAGTAAAACTACAAATCTACTGTTTCTTCCCCCTGAAGGGCGGATACATACACACTGCCCTTGATTTGACTTACGCGCCCTCCGCTTGCGTCAAGTCCACAGCAGCAGAGACACCATCAAACTACAGCAGAGCAACAAGCCGCAGAGCCGGAAAGAGCCTCGTCGTACCGAGGTAGTTAGCTGGCTCGGTGTGTGTGAGCGGTGTGTGAACGCTGCCAAAAGGGGTCAAATCTCTGTGACGGTGACGGTACCGACCTTAAAGGTTTGTTATTATTTTGAAGATTGCCGTTCGTTAACGTTGAACCGAGCGGACCGATACCGACATGGCGACATCCAGCTCCTGTGTTGTGGTGAGTTCGAGCTCCAGGAGAAGGTGGCCATAGGGGTTGTTTTTTTTTGCCGTTTTTGTAGAAACCGAAAGAACGTACCGGACCTATTCGCAGTTGCATCGGTCGTACGGTTTATATATAGGTTCTTAAATGGAGATGATCCGTTAATGTGTCTATATACTCCCCCTGGTAGCGTATTTCACGATGATCGTGGTAGAAATGTAGCTTTATGTCACACAAGCGTGCTCCACATGACACGTGATGTTAGCAGCGTTTCATTCAGTAGGAGGATGGACGCATGAAAACAACTGCCTAAGGGTTGACAACATTTAATTTCAGACACAAAACGCATCAAAACTGAACA
>OMKK01032543.1:0-13316 GCA_900302305.1 Polymixia japonica | reverse complement strand
TTATTCAGATCAAATATATATATATATATATATATATATATATATACACATATACACATATACATATATATATATATATGTCCAGCACCCAACAAAAGAAATACATCTGATTAGTTTTATTCTGTCGCTTTTTTGCTTTCACGTTCACATTTCCTTACCAAGACTCTTAACTGCCCCCCTGTGGCAGAGGTTAACAATACAGGTACAGCTACCTTCATTCGTTTCATGATTAAAAATTACCAAGCTGCTTAATTCATTCGGATGATGTATATAAATGCTTTCCAAACTTGAGATATCACAATATACATTTATTTCATACATTTTATTTCAGATATATTTGATTTTATTAATAGTTTAATAACCTAGTCAGATGACAAAAATAAACATGGTGCTAGATTATGCAGCGCAAAGACATCTGTAGCAAAGCACAGTGAGCACGCAGCAAATCAAAGATAGAATAAGAATAGAATGTAACATTTAACTGAGAAAATACAAAGCAGCACTTCTATAACAATAATAACAATATTTATTTCTAAACACTTTTCATACAAATATAGTACAAAGTGCTCCACATAATACATCATAAAGCACATTACAATTGCATGTGATCTAAACAAATTGATAACAAAAAAATGAAATAAAGGGTTGAAGTATAAAGAGGGAAACAGATTTAAGAGATATACTTTAATCTGAAAGCAATTGTGCAAAATATGTGTGACTGCATAAAAATAAAATGAAGCCCCTCCAAATATTTTCTTGTTGACATGTGGTAAACAGAGAAGGCCAACTTCAGCAGATTTAAGAGTACTACTTGGTTTATGGTTTATATAATATCAAAAGTTAATTTAATTAATGGTGCAGCTCCGTTAAAGGAGCTATATACGATATTCCACCACTAGATGTCGCACTAGAGCACCAGCATCTCAGACCAAAACAAATGGGTGCGTGCGTGGGCCGCACTAACACTAATGCACTAACATGCACGAGCAGCCGGACCTGCTACCAAAACAAAGAACAAGAGAGGCTCGGATTACAACACACACAGAGGGAGTGTGACTTCATTCTCTGCTCAGGATGCCTATACTCCACTATATCTTTACATAGCAAATAGTTGTTTGCTGCTATATGTTCAAAATATCATATATAGTACCTTTAAGTGCTTTAAATACAAATAGAATCATTTACAAATATAAATGCTTAAAGTTGTAAGGATTCAGGAACATGTTTAACTAATTGTAGCTGGTTAATGCTCTTTTGTGGAAAACCATAAGGAGACTCTTGCAGTAGTCTAGTCAGGTAATCACATGTATTAGTAGTCCTGCATCAGCCTGCTGGAGAAAGTGTCTTTTGCTATATTTCTTAGATGATAGAATGTATTTTTGGTGATATGTTTGATGTGAGCACTAACATTTAACTCATAAATAATGATGCCCACGTTTTTGACCCCTTTTTACAATTTGGTAACATGGTGGAGATAATTATTTTCCTCTCTGACTTAGGTCCAATGATTAGGACCTCTGTTTTATCATCATTTTACTTTACTCATCCAAAATTGTATATCATTTAGACAATTCTCCAGTGAGCTGAGAGACTGGGACTCATTTGGTGACACTGAAATATAGAGTCGGATATCATCAGCATAGTTATGAAATTATACACCATGTCTTCTCATAATTTTAGATAGCATATATAGAGAAAAAACAAGTGGAGCAAGGGTTGAGCCTTGAGGGAACCCACAAGTAGCATTGATAATATCTGACATAGAGTCTTGCATAATAACACAAAAATGATAGATATAATTTAAACCATTTTAATGCATGACCTGAGAAACCTGCTCTGTTTTTAAGATGCATTGAAATGTTGTGATCCACTGTATCAAAAGCGGCATTCAAATCTAACAGAATGATATATTACCGGCATTCATGTTACTTGTAACGGGGAAGTCTCTGTGCTGCGATTTTAATGGAACCCTGATTGGATCTTTTACAGTATATTCTTTTCAATGAGAAAATCATTGTCTGAAAACCACTTTCTCAATGATTTTGCTCAAGATTAGAAATTGGTCTAATGGTCAAGGCTACTTTTCTTAAATAGAGGTTTCACAACAACAGTTTTGAATGCAGCAGGAAATAAACAGTGGATAAGGAAGAGTTTACAATATGTAAAACATCATCGCATAAATAATGAAAAAATATTTTTGAAAAACCATGTTGGTATTGGATCTAGTGAACATGTTGAGAACTTCATCTGTGAAACAATGTTTCTTAAATCAGGTAGGTCAATAGAGTCAAATGAACTCATTAAAAATCAGATGTAAATAATTCTATGAAATCGTTGCCCAAATAACCAAAATGAGTTAGGGTGGGTAAAATCAAGTAAAGCTAGTAAGTTTATAAATGATTTGGTTTTAGATTCATTGTCAATATGAAGATTGAAATCAAAGTCAATTGATATGATAGATAATAAATCTGCAAAGTCTATTAGAAAATATGTGCCCTGCTTTGGTGGGCAGTACATTAATAAAATAAGGATTGGACTAACATGTCTAAGAACAAATGAAAAATACAATTCAAATAAGGAATAATTACCAAAAGTAATCTGCTTACAATTTAAAGAGTCTGCATATATACTTGCAAAACCACCTCCCCTCTTGTTTTGTCTTGAGGAATGAAAAAAGTTTAAATGTGGAGGGGAAATTGTATATACAGTATCTACATATAGTAATACATTTACCAGTACGCAGGATATGATGTAACTATCCCTTGTGCCATAATCTAAGTTGAGCATTCACACAAAGGCCTAATTCAGAAATTAGAATGATATGCTACCCTGCAAATGAAGACCACGGAGAACATCAGGCTGTTCCATCATACATCTACAGGACAAGACAGGCAGCAACATTCCACAGCTGTCTACTCTAGTTTTCAGGGTAAGTGAGTGAGCATGGGCAAGGCATTGGCGTTATCAAGTGGGCGCCTTCCTTCAACGATGTTTCATTGAATTAAACCCACTCACAACAAACTTAAACCTGCTGCCCCACTATTTTGTTTCTAGGAATACTACCTTAGCATCTGCGCTGCCAACCATACTATATGATAACTGGATGTAATTGGATATATGTAATAATTTTGCAGACAGAGGCTCTCCATGAGTCTCATAGCTGTTATATATAATATATAGAGTATCATATAGTATAGATGATACTACACTATATGATACCATAGCAATGTTTTATATAATATAGTATTATAATATAATATTTTCATTTTACATCCATAGACCAACATTATATTGTCCTACATCAAGGGTTTGGGTTCCTTTGTAATGGTAGGCCATTCCTTTTCTGATATTGTTTGATCTAGCCCATAGTTAATTGCCCATTTAAGCTGTTCTGGAGTTAGGGTGGCCTTACAGTATGCTTCTATGATGGTAGCAGAAAACATCACCACAGACAACATTGCATAATGTCCCACAAATACTCACTGGGGCATGTTAGGGGATTGCTTGAGCCATGCTCTTTTCTAACATTGTCATGATTCCTGTCAAACCGTTTGGATGTTTTGATCTTGGACGACACAACTCCCGTCAAGAAAGTAATGCATCATGGGATGACAATGGTAACTCAGAATAGCTAAGTCATTAACAATGATGGGCTTGAGCTCCAAGACATACCAGTACAAAAAAAACCCACTGTAAGACCTCTCATTGGTGTTTCCATTTTGCCAATGTGCTATATAATAATATACTCTATTATTATTATTATTATTATTATTATTAATATTCGTATTAATATTATTATTACAGTTTATCACTTAGAATGACTGATTTTGCTTCGTTCCAGCTGACTCCACGCCACTGGATCCTTTGTCCTGAGGCAAAACAGGAGTTGCAAGTAAGTGCAAAAGAAAAAAAAACACTAAATATTTGCATCATTTCATCGAAAGATTTATACTTACTGGTGCAATAGGATGCTCCACAACCTGATATGGGTCGAGGCCACGCTTGTTCACCAAAGGTATGGCCTCAGCTGTCACGTCAAAGTCTCGAACAGCAGTTCTGCAGAGACGGAGAGAGTGACAAGAAGGATTAGATGGCCTGACCCTCAACACAGTCACAGTAATGGGCAGGGGCACGGTGACACCGCCATGTTTGGTGTCCGCAGGAACAGCCACGTTCTCACCCATTGTTAGACGGCAGTCGTTGTCCATCATTCAGATGACCTCCACGACCTTGCTCACCGGGGACCACGTCATCAAACGTCTCTCTGGTCCTGGCGGAGAAACCACAGCAACCATCAGTACTCTTGTATTTCATTTCAATGTAGTCCTACGGCGCCAGTCCTTGCTATCTTTCTCATGCCATAACTACAGTATATAACATAATGTTGCATTCTTTTGTTTGTTTTAATGTGAGGCATTTTTATAAGCCCCACGGGGGAGTTTTCTTATCCCACCTGCACAATAGCAATCCTTTCTTTTTCAATGTTTTTTTAATCATCCTATCATATTACAGTTCTTTTATCACTGCGCCTCTATGTTTTAGAGGAAATTAACTAAACATAGCGGCTAATATAACCTATGTGTTATAGTAGAAAAATGATTTAATTAAGTACAGTTAATAAAAATGTTATCTATTGAACTAATCAAATACCATTCACCTCTAGGGAGCAGGCGGTGTAACGTAAACATGTAAAAATATGTTTTCAAAATTGTAATCTCCCTCTAATATCATACTGGATAATTGGTGATGTTATATCTGATACATCTAAGTGATCTTCAATCCCCTCCTCTATATGTCAATCATAGGAGACTGAAACTGATTGAGGTTTAACGTTTACTTGTTGACATCGCTTCCGTTGTTGCCATTCCTCCTGGAACACCCCTGGATCCGTCCTCCTGGATCACCCCTGTGGTTCCTAATGCAGATTGAATAAATATTATCGCAGTACAGTATTACAGAATAATGTAATAAGTCGTATTAACCGCTCATCCAATGCCAAGGGGTTACCTGTGCATAGCCCGCCGTGTCGAGGCTGTGTTTGATTTCAAATCTGAAGGGCCTCCATCGCACTGGCTTGCCACCCTGGAGAAACAAATACTGTTGTATGATCCGATCAAAACAATTCTAAATTTCTGTCTACCCAGTTAAAGTGACGCTTCACCTAAATCTCCAAATAAAAACAAGGACAAATGCACACACACTGAGAGGCAAAGGATAAAAATGTCATTCTCACTCATTAGACTGCAGACATCCCCCCATGCTGTGGTCCAGGTTGACAGCTTCATGAGTCCTGCCATCAGCCTCACTGCAGAGACACAGGCAGCCATTAACAGAATATAGTCGAGACTTTTTTATAAAACGACGTCTCCAAAAAGTGGTGAACAGTCCAGATGTTAAAGATGTTTTAAATGGGTCATGTTTTGCTCATTTCCCGCGCTTTATGTTTATCCTGGGACTCCACTAGAGTAGCTTTGCATGATTCACGGTTCAAAAAAGTCCTTATTTATCTTAAACTGGCCCTTTATGCAGCCCCTCTGTTCAGCCTCTGTCTGAAACAAGCCTATTAGTTCCTATTAGCTTTTAGCCCCTCCCCCCCTAAAAGCCCACTTTCTTCTGATTGGCCAACATTCTCTTGCCGGTGTGGAAAGTGAAAGTAAACTGTAAACCTATTAACTAACATATCATTTCTCGTTCTTGATTGGAAATGGCATCTTCTCAAATCCAACCATACACGTTGGAGCCCGAATCTGATCCGGAATATGACAGTTGACAGCAGGAACATCACAGTTTCTCTGTGAAATACGCGAAAGTGCAGTTTTGTGGAAGTGGAAGCAGAAGTGAAGTGGAAAACGTCTGCTGTCAGGACATAATAAAGGTGATGTAACTACTAAAATGTTATTCTGCTTTCGGTTATAGCTGATTGCTTATTACTTGAAAAAAAATGGTTGTAAAGACGTGCATGCATCATCTCTCCCTTGTTGTCTTTGACCGGGCAACTTTAGTCACTGCCTAGATCAGATGACCATATAAATAAATCTGTCCTGAGTTAATGTCAACTCATACATAAAGTTAAAAAAAAACACGTTTGAAACCGTTCAGATCAGTCTGCAGCCTGAGCTTTTTGCTCACAGGGATTACTTTATCATTCGTTTAGCTCATTATTTGACACGTATAATATGAACATCCGACATTATAACACGTCAACATGTCAGAAAATAAGGGAAAGCATAATATGTCCCTTTTAATACGTGTAGTGGCAGCCTAAGCTGTACTCCTGTCTATAGGCGCTTGGTTATATTTTAAAATGGAGGAGCAAACTTGGAAAGATACATAATTGGCTGGGGCTCCTCCCCCCTAGAAAACAAATTGTAATTTAAAACAGATTACCTGCATTTCTACACCACCTAACCTCTTGGATTAAGTCAAGAAACAAAGACCTGCGTGGCGTTACAACGTGTGAAAAGTGTCAACGCGTGGGAGTGGGCAGCCCCGTTAATTCACACGTTACACTTAAAAGAGCCGACTCTGATCCGTCACATCATCTCCACAGCTATTTTTACAACGACAAAAAGTGGGGTACCAAAACCATAACTTTGCTCCCCCCTGATTGAATAATGGAGATGCATTTGCTCCACTTGCTCAGGCGCCATTATGGAGTGTGTGAACCTGCACAGCATCGTGACTATTGCTTGCAGCTTGCATGCTGAAACTGGTGAATCAAAATGGATAGTTGGCCAGCATCAGAGCACACTTAAAAAGGAAAAGAGGCCGACGGTGGATCCACAAGCGATGTCCCTACCCGTCAAAACAAAAAAATGAAAGGTTCGGAGAAAGTACAGCGCTGAATACTTTATATAATTTTTTTTTTTGGACAGGCACTGAAGCCCAGCAGTTACCCGCTGTGATGGCGAGGCTGGTTTTAACACCTGAAGCTTTGAAGCCCTGCAAACTGCACCGTCGCCTCAAGACAAAACATGAACAGTTTCCAAGCCTGTTTGTTGGGCAGCGAGAATGCAAAGGCAGGTGAGACATTTTATGTCAAACTGTTTATGTATGTGGAGGGTTTTTGTTTTTTTATGTCCCACGTTCGCATAGAATTGTTTATGAAATAAAAAATATATATAGGGAAATGTTTCATCTTAGTTTCGTGTGTTGATCAGAGTTGTGATTAAAGGGTTGGGTGGGCCGCGGAAGATTTTTCTGATTTCATATTGGGCCGTGGCATTCTTAAGTTTGGGAATGGCTGCAGTAGGCAATTCCCTCAGCCTGTAACAACATGCTCAAAAATAAGGAATAGAAGGTCATAGACAACTTTGACCTCTAGTGAGGCCTACTGAAAATGTTTTGGATAATCAGTGAACTGTAGTTGTAAAAGAGTCAGAAACATAAAAGTTTAGGAGCAGGGGCCAATTTCATGTGTTTTTTAGTGTAGCGCCCCCATGAGGCGCAACTGCTCCATCAAGTATACATGGCCTCAGGGCCTAGTATTGAATTTGCATACAACGTTTTGTGACAATTGGACCAACTGTTTAGGAGATTTCCCTACTTCCTGTTGAGGTTGTGGTTGACCCTCATACGGTTTTGCACGTGACGGCCATATAGTTTGTCTTTTGATACCGTTTAATAAGCAGTGTCCACTGAATAGAACAGAGCAAGTTTGGTTCAAATGGTCTCGGAGGAGATAGAAAAAGTAGGTATTTCAGAAAATTCAAAATGGCCGAAAATCTAGTTGGGCAGAAGAGAAAATGGCCTCTGGCAACGTCGTAGGACACGAGGAGACGCATCACATGACACCAAGTACATGACTATAGGACCTATGATATAGAAGGTCGAGCAATGTGAAAGGTGCAAATTTGACCTGATGGTGGCGCCAGACACCTGGTCTGACCGGCCCCAAATTTATGCAATCTCCGTTTGGTATCGACCCCTATGAGCCTGGAAATCTTCGAAAAAAACCGACCAGGTGAAAAAGTAGAGGATGGAAGAAGAAAAAAACTAAGAATAGCAGTAGGTTGCTGCAGCACCTTCGGTGCTTGGCACCCTAATAACAGAAATACAAGCCAGAGGATGTTCTTAACTCATATGTTCTGTACAGAAATCTGAACATGATATCCTGAACGTTAGCTCACCTGTTCAACAGAGATGACTCCAGGTGTATGTTCTGATGGACGGCCCTTATGCCCCCGCTGAGGACATGGGAATTCAAAAACTCAGCAAGGATGTTTGTTGGATAAAAACAGAAGTGAAACGGGCCTGGCTGAAAGCTTGTTTGCGTCAGAAATTAAACGAGCGCGTGAATGAGTTCAAAATGTTGCTGTGTATTGTAAGCATCACTCGCCTGCTTCCTCCGCCCTCTCCCCTCTCTGCCCGGGAAATGACGTCTCTGGAACAGCAACGGGATACGAGGTCGTTCATAAATCGAAGCCATGTAACTGGCCTTTGATGCTCCCTAAAATGAGAAACCAACAGCCAAGCATTTCTGAATTGATGCCAGACGCTGTATTGTGACTCCATTAAATGTGATGTGCAGACAGGCCTGTTGAAAGCAAACACTCACCTCTGTTGGGAAGTCCACGGTTTGTAAAAACGGCAGTAACACACAGCAGAGCCAATGATGATGAGGATAATAATGGCCCCAGCAACTGATAAACCAACTGGACAACAGACATAATAAATAATATTTCTAATCAAAATTCATAAACTGTAAAATGAGTACTGGTATGACTCATTTTACAGTTTCTCATCACATCAGCTCAACTCACCGATGCCCCATGGTTGTGTAGAGGCCTCAATCTTCTTTTCCTCTGTTTAAAATTAAGGGGTGAGATTAAAGTGAAACAAAGTGCAAGAAATATAATGTAAAGAGCTGCTTCCATAACGTTACATATGGGTCAATGGTCAAATTCAGATATTTACCGTATGCCGGGATGTCATCAGTAACAATATAATCCAAGAACTTCTCTTTAATAAAGTCATTGTCCTAAAAATGAATAACAAATGGCTGTATTGTGGTGATCTCCATTCTTGAATGCTGACATAAATTAGATGTTTCACACTCAATACAATACAAACTTTAATAATTGAATATTATACTATTATAATATTAATATCTAATAAGATTCAGACTATTGAGATTCAGGGTAAACTCTAAATAAGCACTTATTTAGAATAGGACAGAACTCACATGTATTATGCATTTCAGAGTAAGGTTTCGGCAGCGATATGTGATGATCGAGTTGTATTCGGTTGTTTTCACTTCATGTCCAGTTGTCCAGTTCCCTTCTTTATTCCGGTGAGCAATCATCATCTGTTGGAAATAATTTAAAAACAGATGACCGTGATCAACTGCAGTTAGAAAGATTACTTTGGCAACATAATGTTTGCTACTGTAGATGTTGAGTAAACCACCAATGCTGTAGTCGAAAATATGCTATTCTTACAAACCTAAAGGTGTTTGATGGGACATAGTTCACAGAATCCAAACCCACTCCACTCTCTGTCCCACTCTCCCTTCTACATTGTTGACTACATTGTTAAAATGACCAATTAAACCTCTACCAACATTATCTCAAGCATAAACTACACTGGATACTGCAGACTTTAAAATCTTAGCTTAGCTCAATTGCTGGAAGTCTATGGGATCGAGTAGCAAAGGTAAGAGTTAAATTCACGTACCTGATGATAAGAGGCTTCAATCTCAGCGCCATTGGGAGCTGTGATTGTGTACTGATAGCCACCCTTTTTTACAATCTCTCCACACGAAACATTCCTTTGAGAGCGTGCTGGGGGGAAAAAGATTTGTTTATAATTTGCAACCTGCAGACATCCGACAACACTGCGGTAGGAGCAGTCTCAGAAAGGAAGGAATGGTTTCCACGAGGATAAGGCCTGGAACGGCACGTGCGCAGAATAAATAACGTTGTTTATAAGGAAAGATAAGAAAAATACCGATTGGTAGTGCTTCAACTCTTACCTGATTGTTGAGCAGCACAGAAGGTTAACTTTAAACCGACTGAATAAATGACAAAAGCCAGTTTTGAAGTCAACCGTGCCATGACTATGCAATCTGAGCAAAATTGCTTCCTGATCACATGTTGCTTCCTGATCAGATGAGTTATGACGCAATAGGCACATCCACGCCTACTAACAAAACAAACTGAAACCTTATTGCCTGCGTGTTGCCCTAGTGTAGTCCCTGATTTGTAGACTAGGCCACTCAGTGACACACACAGGGAGTACATAAAAGCAGATCCATTACTTGTCAAAACGAAATTTGATGTTAATTCATTAACAATCTTCTACCAATGTGATTTGTTCTGACTGAACTTAGTTCAGTCTAACAATTGGAGGTGACTTGAGAGGGGTTTTACGTAGAACGTTTTGCTCAGGAAGAGTTCTTCAGAGAACCTGTAGCTTAAAAGGAGTTGTATGTAAGTTGTATGTTTGTGTTTCTTGTTTATGTGTGTGTGTGCGTGTGCGTGCATGCACATATTACGTTATGTAAGCAATACAGTAGCTATACTTCTTGAGTAGGCCTAAAGATCCAAGCAGCACCAAGACAATAAAGGATGCCGGCTAAGTACATAAATGAATGAAGAGACACAAGAAGACGGTAGAGGCAGGAGCGTCACTAGAGGTTTAAACCTACGGGGGCTAAGCCCCCACGAGGGGGCTTGGGGGCATGGTCCCCCAGGAGAACATTTTCAAAAAAACAGCCTAAAAATAGTCGTATTCTATGACCTTTGAGAGTGGGTACAGGCAATATCAATACATGGTGCTGAAGGGAGACATATTACTTTAAATTGCTGTAGAGTTTGGATTCAACTCTATTACCGTTAGATTGTAATTACAGAGAACAACAATTTACTAGCATCTAGATAACTTTGTTTAGTTTGTTTATGTGTGGAACAGAACTATCAGTAATACAAAGGGACCAGTAAATCAAGTTCCAGAAACAACTGAACCACACGACCCTGCACCTGATCACTGAGGACAATTCAGAAATGTGACCAAACACAGGTGAAACACAGGTGGATCAGTGAACATTTTGGCATTTTGTATTTTATAATAGCACTCCGCCGCAGAGCTATTTTTAGCTTTTCAATGTAACTTCCGGTGACACTCAATAACCGGAAGTCAGACAACAAAGCAGTCGCATTAGTACACGTCTATGGAGAAGGCGCCAGAATCGATAACAATAAATAATAATAATAATAATAATAATAAAGGTTAAAAAAAAAAGTAATAGTATAAGAAAAAGAAGGATAATAATAAAATAGAAACATAAGAACAATACAATAGCCAATCAGTGAGGAAGTGGGCTAGCATTTCCTTCCTATCCTGTACTTAACAAAAGATCTACAACATCCTACAGAAGTAGCCTCTGCACACTGTTTATTTGTGAGGCTGTAATACTGTACAGCCTATATACATATATCTGTGATAAATAGCATATACACATATCTATATATACACGTTGTTATATATATATATATATATATATATGATAAATAGCATATACACATATTTATACATGTGATAAAATAGAGCAGTCCTATACAGTCTACGGTATATACATATATTTGGAGCTGGAACTGGATGTGTCTGCCTCTGCCTGTGCATCTTCATACAGTTATCTCCGCCCCCACAGGGCCTGCTGTCTCCTTGGTTGCAGGATCTGCTCATAGAAAGTGTACTTTGGCATAAATGTAGAGTGACAACAAAATTAACCAATCAAAATTTGATTTGTGGTGATTGGGACTAGCAGGCCCCAGGTGATGTCATCACATCAACCAATAAGCATAGGTATTTCTTTGTTCTCGCCACGGGGCACGTAATGCTAGCTAGCGAAGGAACGAGGGATGGATTTTGTTTTCAAGTGACTGGTGAGTCCTGCTGTATTAATCATCTATAGAGTTGATTAACATTGTTGTTGGCGATGCTCAAATTTGCTGCTGTGAGATATATGGCCTAATTTCTATCTTTCAAAAAGTCTTTCCTTTATTGTTGGCTGATTGTTGAGCAACATGAGAAAACGTCTAGGCCGTCGGCAGGCCGGGTTGGCAGTTTTGCTAATGCATTCGTCTTAGTGGGAGAAATAACTAGGTTTGCATAGTTTAGCTAGTTGAGGCGGTGGTTTGAGTTAACAGGTGTCGGAAGGCAATTTTGTAATGGACTTAGATTTATGTGGAATTAATGACGTACAGTATACTGAGTTTGCATATTGAGGCAAAAAAGTTGCTGGCGATGAGTGCGCTTTGTGTGTGTGTGAGTGTGTGTGTGTCGGTGGGAGCTGTCCATCCACACACAGGCTGCCACTGAGAACTGTCCACCTTCTAACCAGCCTTTTGTTTAACTTGCCTGCCGGTGCAGAAGCAGAGATGGCTGTTTTACTGTAGTACAGTGTGTTTTACTGTAGTACAGTGTGTGGCAGGGTCATCAATCTGACCATTGAAGGCCCAGTGCAAGACCCCGCGGTCCAGGCTACAGCCCCCCCTACAATAGGTCTGGCAACGCCACTGCATGCAGAGATACATGGATACAATATTAGGATTCTAGAAGAAAAAGGTTTTAAAAACCCTTAGTGATTTAGTTTTTGATAAATATACTTTATAATGTCTTCTGTTAGAGTTCATTCCAGTCTCAGTTGTTAATTGTGCAACGTGGTAAACACGTTAATGGAGTGCTGGGTAGCACCTGGTGTCAAAGTGTTTCCATTAATCCATATGACTGCAATCGTAATTGGTTGTCTCTTTCTGTGTTCGTGTTAACTGTTTCAGAGCTGCAGCATGCAAAGAGTACAGAATTCTAGTACCGTCCAATAAATTATCTTAGCTAGCCAGCTTTAGAATGACAAAGCTCCAAATGCCCATGGTATTGGATTTCTATTGTAGTTGCATATATCAAACACAAGAGGATGCCCTTGTCCTTTGGGTCAGAGGCTCACGTTGCACAAGCTAGCTTGCGCTAGGGAAGAGGTAGATCACGTTTGGTCATTATGGAATGAGTGTGAAGTTCATTCGGGGATGAAATAAAAGTGTGGGAAACACAGGCATCTTTGACATACTACAGTTCCCATCATGCTTTTTGACAAACGGCATACAAACAGGTAAGATAAACAAGTCGCACATCGTATTTTGAAATCTGGCAAAGCTGTGCTGTGGAAATGTATTGTAGCAGCAGCAAAAAGACAGGTGCAATGATCTGCAGCACATAAGATCAATGCGTGTACGAGCGGCCGTGTGTGTGTGTGTGTGTGTGTGTACGTGGTCTTGTTCTCTTAGGGATTTGGGCCGTGGAGAGAGGGTGGCTGTTCT
>OMKK01032539.1:0-30276 GCA_900302305.1 Polymixia japonica | reverse complement strand
GCCCACCCCCCACCACCCTCCCCTCATCACTCCCAGAATGCCCCTCTCCGCTGCAGGTGCTGCTTCTTATATATGCAAATAAGCCTCCCTTATTTTCTAAACCAACCAGAAAGAGAGAGATCCTGTTGTTAATATAATGTTTCTTTGCACTTTTCAATGTTTTTGGATGCGCTTGGGGAAATTGAAGAGTTTTAACGGCGCAGTTTTTTTTTTCTCTCTTCTCACCAAAAGACAGAGGCTTTCTCTTTCCTTTTATTGACAATCATCAGCCTATACCCTTCATGTTGCTTTGAGAGGATCATGTTCTTAAGACTGTTTTAATTGTGCTTTTTTTATTAGAAAAGAAAGAATAATGGTGGAACTTAAGAACTATATTCATACCTATTCCAACACAACACACAGTGCTACAGTTGAATGCACTGATAGAGCTAAGCACAGTGTTATTAGTACCAGGACAGTGCAGCAGGTATTTTGGCTGGGGTTCCTCAGTAGGGTAACCCCTTTTTTCATGAATATCTCACCCTGTATTAATTGATGAGGGAAATTGATGAAGACATTTTAGGTGAGGGCAAAGGGGCAGGGACTTCAGCCCCGTTTAGACTCTGTGCTCATTGCCTGATTGGAAGGAATGGTGCCGCTGCAGTAATTCAGCTGTCAACACAACTTGTGGTTAATTGGTTGCTATGCAGAAATTCAAGCGTGTCTGTTTGAAACCCTAGCATAGTGTGGTTTTGTGAATGTCTGAGTGCAAAACTTAGGCATTGTGCGGTTGTGTGTATGTCAGAATGTGAATATGGTCCTTGACTCCACTACCCATCCCTGCTCTTATTGGAGGAGACTTTCTGTAGATTTTGTCTGTGTCTTAGAGGACACACTGTTGTTTGTGGAGGGGGTTTGTACCTGTATCTGTAGGTAGAAGACTATTGGATATAGCAGGCATTGCACTATGATTAAGTTAAATTTACTTTTTTTATGCAACTTTTTTTGTGTGATAGTGTGGCATGTTGCCAAGCAGGTGGGTCGTAGTATGTTATTGTAGAGGTTGTCAGTGGTTTTGACAGCAGGCTACATGAATGTTAATTTGAACTGAGCACAAACTCCAGGTTCCCTATTAATTTCTAGAATGAGCGGTGTTCTAGAATGTGTCCCTAATGGGAGTTCCATTGTACGTCTTGTGACTGTTGCCCTTCCTCTTGGATTTACAGGCATAAACCTCAAATCTGTAACCCACAATTAATGTAGGGATTGAGTTGGAGACGAATGTAGGGTAAAGGCCAGGCAGCCTCAGAATGCTAGGGCTGGGTTTAGGGTTGGTTTTAGACAAAGCCTCAATGGTTTTCAAATGGCAACAAGCAATGTATAGAACACTAAAAACTGCAGTTTTTAAGTCATGAGCTTTGAGCTGCATTTTTGGTGCCCAACCTTGATATGATATGTTGAAAATGCTTTAGTAGGGCTAGGCAATATTCAGTGAGAAGGAGCTTCATCTACTGATCCATCTTGAATCCTAATATTTTTTAAAGGCATTTCAATGCTTAAAATCTTACATGCTGCATCTTTAACATAAAAAACATAAACATAAAAACTTTACATTTAACAGAAAAGAAACTAAACATAAATCCCTATCAGCAGCAATGAAAACACAAAGCCATACATTCATAGATTCCCAGTACAGCAAGACATCAGGCACAAGGGATAGTCACATCTAATCCTGTATATTGGTCTCATTGGATCGTAATAGATAGAGTCCTCTGGCAGACAGCACGTCCAAACAGAATAAAATTTTAAATAACATCACTGTGCATATTTGCATGTATCAACAATGAAATTCTAACAGACGTGCAAAAGTATGAGAACTTTTTGGATCACAGTATTTTTTATATATTCAGTAGACCATTCAGTTTGGAGGTATGGAGTCTGAATAAACAAAGTTCTACTGTACACTTAAGAACACACAGAAGACCGTACTTTTGTGTAAAATATTAAAAATGAATGTTATTTATAGAGAGTAGTGTTTGATATCTGATGCCATGTTCTAACCTCTAAGGTTTTGTAACCGATAAACAATCTATTATAGTATGTTGCATCGGGTGGTATGCATTGGAGGGGTTAATGTTCTCTGTGTTAGGGAAGTTTGTGTTTCTTTGAAGAGTTCTTTTTTTAAGGGGTTAGGGTTAAAATTTGCAGCAGCCAATGTCTACTTAGGGTTAGATTTGTGTATTGAAGGTGCTGATATGAGCTGAATCCTATGTATACTGGGTTGGGGCGTGGGTTAAGGTTTGGTTAAAGTTAGCTGAAAGCTGATGTATACTGCATGGTGCTGCTCTGGTCGCTGTGCTGACCTAAAGAATGCATGGCTCAACCTGACGATACCTCTCCCTCCCTATCCTGCTCTTCCTACTCCTGTTCCTCCAATCTAACCTTCCTCTTCCTCCCTCTGAACTAAAACGGAGGACATTACAGTATATGGAAGGGTTGTCCCTGTTAAATCTACTTCTTTGGATTTCAATAATAGCCCTGTTATTAAACTTCTATTTTGCACGATATTTCATAAAACACATTATGTGCCTTGCCTTTAGTTAAAGAACAATAATACATTATGGATAAATTATCATTCTTTTCTTTTCTTGATACAACTGGTAGCACTTAAAAAATACAAAAAAATGCTGCATGTGTGACTGCTTGTCATTACCCAGTTTAGCTGATAGACAGTTTTAGGTTAATAGATGGCGGTTTGTTGACAGATACAAAGTTGGTCAGTAGAGATATTAGCCAATGTGTCAGCCCCAGAAAAGCCTGCACCAGCATCAACATGGCTAGGAGTTGAGTTTGGGACAACACTTATCCTGTATTACTTTTGCAACAAAACATGTGTCAACAGCAACATGTGTTGTGTCAATAAGTTGCTAATAACACAGCATTAACACATGCCTCAAACTACAGACCCAGATGTGTTGAACATGAAACATTAGTTTAGGACTGTAGCTATGGCTGCCTTGCATCTGATAATGGCATACTGGTTAGTTACAAAGAAAGACTGTTGGTAAAGATGCTAGTTGAGAAGTCACTTTGACCTACGATAATGGTAATTCCTGATCAAATATTCACAATTTACTATAAATACAAGCTGTTTTCAGAGTCTCTGGTTAGCGCTCTCTACTCTATGCTTTGGTGATGTTATAAATAAGTATTAAATAAGTACAAACACATATGACAGTGTTCATTGTGGAGGGAAAAACACCTAGCCAGTTCAAAAAGTTGTATGATATATTGTGAATATTTTGTCAGGTGTTAAGCTAAGTATGCCCACATTTATGTGCTAAAGTATAGTTCCCTTGAGGTTGTGGCCAAGCCACTCAGTATGAATTCCATCAAATGGAAAGCTGTTAAGGTTATAAGTTTAGGGTTAGGCTTAAGGTAATGTCTGTTAGCTATTGGTGGGCTTTAATGTTCTGTAGGTCTGTGATAGGCTGCAGAACACCGTCCATTTTCTTATTGAATAAGTTTGACCATGTGACTTATCATGTGACAGGATGTTATAAAAAAGGCCATAGGCAAGATTTGACCTTCATACTGATGCATGCACTTAACACTATCCCTATTCAAACTTAGCTTTTAGTTATTTTTTTTTAGTTAATTCTTTATTTGTTATTATGTTGCTTGTAGAATTATTACAGCTTTGAACACAATAGTGTGTATAAAATATGTACGACATAGGTTTATCCATTATAAAGGAAAGGATGAATCTGTATAGAATCTTTAAGTTTGTCCATTTAAGTTTGTTTGTGTATTAAGTTTGGCTCTCTTAAACTAGTGGCCAAGCCACAGAATAATGGATCCATCTAATGGAAGAAACGTGGGTAGGCTAATAGCTCAGGTTTAGCCAAAGGTGTAAAGGATTATTGGATGAAAAGTAGTAGTGGAAGATAAATGGTTGGGTGAAAACAAAGTTAGTGTTTATACAACAGAGCTGTATGTATACTGAGGAGCAACGGCCTTGTAGTCACAAGTAAATTTCAGCATTTGTTGTCACTGTTAATCTGGCAAGTTTCTAGCCAGGGCCATGGATAGAAAGAGTTTGGCCAGGTTATAATTTGTGTGTCATGTTGCTGCTCCCACTCTAGAACAAAAAGGTTTTGGCTGTAAATATGTAACAATAACCTTCATAAAATTGCCATGGTGAGATCAGCTGGCAGAGTTTCTTAACAACAGTGATGGAACTGGATTGTGGGTCTAACATGGCTGCCAATGAATACTAAAATGTCTTAATTCTTTAAATCTGTGGTCCTTCCAGTAGCCATTCAGAAAGACCAGGGAAGGAAAGTAAATGCTGTAGTTGCTGTGAAGTGTGTAAAAGTGAGTGAGGAGCTTGTGAGCTTGTAAAGGGTTATGAATACATTTGTGTTATGGAGTGGCTATGATTAGGTGAGTCAGCTCTCAGCATAAGCATTACAAGGAAGACAAGGAGTGAACAGATAAGTGCAGAGAGGAAAAATATAACTTATAGACAGACTTTTAGATGGACAAACAGACAGACAGAAAGGCAATGGACTGACAGAACGGAAAACAGATAGATCAGACTTATGGAACACTCATGCCAGCATGGCTGACATCATACCACCCCAGAACTAAGCAGTATTGAAAATATTTATACATGCCTTCCATAACATCATCTGGAGAGATAACTAACATTCTAAAGATCAACTGACATAGAATTACTTGTTACTTAGTGATTGCCATGGAGCAGAATTGTACATGGTTGCCACTTAAAACTATAATAGACTTTTGGCTATCTATAGCTCTGCCCCAAGTCAGAGGAAATTCTTCTAGATTCTGGGCCTGGTAAAATGACTCGTACACTATAAGAGGCAGTTAGCTTAGAATTGTATTTTTCACCGCATTTTCTTTATTAAGCCAATCTCTGTATCCAATGCGTTGGTGGTTTGTTATGGTGGCTTTCAGGTGGCCAACTTGTAAAGGGAGTCCAGGGTTTGATTATTTTTGGAAGCAGGTTGTGAAGTTGATCCCTCTTCATCTATATTCCTCTCAACTACTCCTGTCTAACTGTCTAACCTTCTGACCACATAGAGGGCTAGATACTTTCCCTGAACACACTAACAACATCAGTCAAATGTATGGAAGAGAAATGCAGTGTTTTGTGAAGGTATATGTGAGGTTTGGAGGTGGTAAACTGTGCTGGCTCAGTTAAAAGTTTGGCATTTTTATGCAAAAACGAGATTTGAATGGTCTTGGGAATATGCTGTTGTCACTGAGCAGGTTTTATAAGTGGTCTGGGCATCATAGTAGCACTGATGGCATTCTATCTTCAAGATGGGTGCTTTCTGCAGGAGAGTCAGCCCATCATGCAACCATCAACATCTAAACAGCACTGATTAGAGGGGTTTGTTTTAAACGCCATCTGGCACATGAGTACAGAGAGTGGCCTTGTTACATAACAAATGGTGCTCCCAGGCCATTATATCAAACCCACTCAAAGAGAAGAGAAGCTTTATCTACCATGTGACTCAAGGTTACCATGGTAAAAAAAAAAAAATGTGCACAAGGTACCAGGGTAATAAAGACCATGTGACACTAGGTTACCAAGGCAGGGGAGATGCCAAGCACAGAGTGGAGATCCATTCCAACTTCCTCCAAGAGACAAGTTGTCTTCAAAAGTCTGAGAGCAGAGAGCAGTTGGGACTCTGTGCTGTAGTGTGTTCAGGACAACTGGGAACCAGGAAATTTCCCACCTCCAAGTCAATAGGATAGACAAGATGAGAACAATGTCAGCAGCAGAAACTGAAGTAGGGTATGGAAAACTTGCTCTGAGCACATGTTTTACCCCCTAATTAAGCTTATGCTAACATTGTCCTCTCCTCAGGTCAGATATTTTCTACTTCCCAGTTGGAATGGACAGTTAATACTTTTTCTCTCCTTTTCTTTAAATAAACCAGCAGGTCAACAGCATGAAAACCGAAAACCAAAAATGATTTCAACAAGCAGTGCCTATCATTTTACTGCTAGTTTAATTTGAGTTATTTTGTATGCTGAGCTGTGCAGTACTGTTGTATTCAATACTACATGGTCATGTGACACATTGAAGCCAAGGGGTTGGTGCTTTACAATGAGGTCAACACCAGCCCGGGCCAATAGAATTGGGCTATGCAGGTCTAGAGGTGACAAGCCATACAAACCAAAGAGTATAAAAAATCTAGAGGGAACAGTTACAGTTGACTCCGTTTGAAGCCCAACAGCATTTTTGGGCAATTTCACGAAGCTCCACCCATGGCTTTACTAAACCAAAATTCTGCACTACTCTTCGTCATTTAATGTTTGAATCTGTTTTGGAGACATTTGAACGTTGACATTTTAACTCACCTAGCAGCATGGATTGAAAAAACGAACTCCCCCGTTGATGCAAAAATATGCATTGCATGTCAGGTTAGCTTGCGGAAATATGCACTGTAAGAAAAGAATGATCAGGTTGCCAAAACACATTGTTGATGGTCATCTCAATACATTGACCTTGATGTTACTCAAGCAGAGATATTCACTGGGACACAGATTTACATCATAAGGATTCCCTCAAGATTTTTTTACTCTATGATACAAACCAAGTGCTGTTCTGAATGATCACTATCAGCACTGTAAGCAGAGAGGACAACTGTAAGGGTTGGCAAGTGCCAACAATGCTAATAATCTTTCTGTTTTTATTTGGTTTGTTAGCAGCTACAATTCTAATTGTCAGATAATGTTTAGCATTGTTAGCAGTTAAAATGCCTCTGGATTATTTCCTGCATGTATTGTTACCAGCGGAATCATCAGATTATTGAGATCTTGGGTTGGATGCAGTGTGAGGCCTAGAAGTAAAGTTGAATAGTAGCAGTCAAAACAACAAATTGTCGGGGTGGTTTTCATAGAGGGCTCTTTTCTATAAACAGTTCATGTGATCCCCCTTTGTTCTGCTTCACCCTAATGCTGCTGTTGCCCGAAAACCTTGTAACTCCAATATTAGTGTTTTTTGCCACCTTTTTTGTACTTGAATTGATATTTTACATTTTTGTTTATGTGCTAAGCTGTATGGCCCAAGCACAGGCAAACCTTACCAAAACCCTTTTCTGCAATTTCAAAAACCCCTTTCTGTAATTTCTAAAATACACAGCAGTTGGAAAATAATTATTTTCTTAGTTATTAAAAAGATGACTTTTTAGAGATATAAGGTTTCCTCCAACAGCAGTGCTATATTGGTTCCTTTATTCTTTCTGTTGGTACTTTGTTTCTGCACGCTGTTTTCTCCATGTGCCGTAGACAGTTTCTAAAGAAGGGAAGAAACAGACTTGTTTCTCAGAGAACATTTTAATGCAGTGTCATATTTTAAGGACTTTTTTTTCTCTTTATAACTTTTCAGATAATATTATAGTAAAGGACTGCTTTGCTTGCTGCCAGACATGTGTCCCTCACACCAGAGACAGCATAGGGAGGAACAGCTTTGATATCTGACTATAGACCAGAGAATCACACCAGAGACACAATCAACGTTTCACAATAAAGTTAGTTCAGGACATTCTAGGCATTATTTTTAACCATGGGGTAATTAAGCCCTGTCTTTGGATTAACTTCTATTTCACACTGGCACAATAAAGTGGACAAACTATGATGTCAAGTGCTACCTGGCCGTGCTCTGAAACAGGCTTAGCCCTGACTATGGGCTCACCAACAGCATTTTTGGACATGGTTCTGGACTAAGGCTAATCTCTGGCTAACCTTCAGCTAAGAATGTGCATGTGCAGTGTGAAGAGAACTCATGGTGCTGGACTGTTCTGCTTATAGACTTCAGCGCAGCATGGGGTTTAACAATTCCTTTTGATTTTTTTAGTTGAAGCAAAAGTCAGTAATAATTTTCTCTTGGTTCTTTAAATTGTTGATTTAAGGGTACTTTTAGACGGGACAGAAAATGTTATGGTAACGCTGTTACACAACTCTGCTTTTTTTATGAGGGTCTAAACTGAGAAACCAGATTGACTGATAATCCCTGTTTAGAAAGCCATGAGAAGATCTGTGCTACACAGAATTTTTCTGTCCATTTTAAATGCAGCCTATGACATCAGAATTTACAATTGAAAGGTGTCTGAACTGGTGCTATTTATCTGGTGTGGGGGATATAACAGCTTTGATAATATTTCATTATAACCGCATTCAGCCATTGCTATCAGCAGATGCTGATGAATTCATTACTGGAAGTGAGTATGTTTCCCTATGCAAAAATATACCATTAATAAACAAGCTATGCCACAACTCAGCCAACAGGCCTGTTACTTGTGTGTTTAATTAATTCATATGTCTGTCCTTCTGTTTTCACACCACACACACATTATTATTATTTTTTTTACATGGAGTTTCATTTTTTTTTTTTCTCATTTTCAAATTAGATTTTCCATTTCAGTTTTGTTTAATCTAGCTTTCAGACAGTATTTGTTAGTCATGGTATAATTTTTATTTAGTAGTACCTGTTACGTGTAGAAACTGACAGAATTGTCTGTGGATTGGTTGTGGCAAAATGACCAGAGGCACGCTTGTGAGAACAGAATGTTCTGGGTTCCAAACAAAAAAAGATTTCATTAAAATGTGGAGGAGAGAGGATCAAAATGAAATTGAAGTTCTTTGGCATCCGGTGCCATCTCCAAAATGAAGATCTCAGCTAAAGCCTGGCAAATTATCTATGAAAGGAGGGAGTGAGAGGCCCATTAAGAGATGTGAAAGAAAAAGACAATAGTCCAATCATCCTGTATGCAGTCTCACCGTCCAATATAAAATCTGCCAGGCAGTGCTCCCAAGCTAACCCAAGTGGTCAATTTAATCACAATTCAATATGAACAGGCTATTATCAATTTCAAATTCCCATTCTCACTGTGTAGTCAGGAGCCACATATTGCAAAAATGCTGCTGACCTGACTTCCAGAGAAGAGATGCTTACTCTGAGGCTGAAGAGAGACGGTTGTGTGTATGAGCAGATAAGTAAGTTAGAGAATAGTGACAGGTAGGTGTGTCTCATCTCCAAGGACCGCACTGCATTTTTTTGAAAAGTTATTGTGTTTAGCTATATGTATTATTTATCTTCAGCCCCAAACAAGTTAATTTAATATCCCGTGATGAATAAAATTTTAATTTTAATTGTATCGTAATACTAAATAATTTATATAGAAGGATAATATTATATGAATTGCCACTGGACATATATAGTGATGGTTTATTCATATTTATTTGTGGAAAATATTAGAAAAATATTGCTTATTTATTTGTCATGATCTTATACACCTTTTTTATGCACAATTCTTAGTTGCCTATATTCTAAATTAGTTGACTTTCATTCAGCATTATTTTGAATTCCTTGCAACACTCTCGTTTGATTATTCCTTAGCGTTTTTTTTAATGTTTCATATAATTATTAGCATTATTAGTCACAAAAACGTCTGATAATTATAAATGGTTAAACATACATTTTCACGAGTTTACAGCAATTGGCTTTTTTCACACTTACATATCTTACATCTAAGACTAAGTATTTATGTCTTATACTCTACAATGCACCTCAAATAAAGACTCATTAAAGACTCAAGTCATTCATACAAATTAAGCTTTTACACAAACATCATGTGTTTCATTCGCCAGCTAGTGGGAAATATGTTTTTTTTTTGAGTGGAATATCTTGTTCCTTTTTCTCTTTGGTAGTATGGGCATGGAGTAGTAGGACTAGCCAATGAAGTCCAAGGATCTTGATTACATCACGACCCGGGTTTGGCGAAGAAACGAATCGATGAATTAAAAGAAATTACTGCAGTTGTCTGTCACGTGAGCAATTGAACCCCGAGTAATTGAACCCGTGGCTGCGCATGCAAACATATCAACAATGAAGCACTACGCGTCATCAGAAACAATCTACACGACATAAAAGAAACACTTACAATTCCACGTGGCCGTCAATCATTATTTGTTTTGAGCTACGTGAGCCAAGACCTCAAAGCCGGCCATAACGATAAACCCGCCCCCTCGGCTCGCCCAGTAACATTTTACGAACACTCCAATGGGCGTCGTCTGTCCCGGTCTGATAGTTACTGCCCCTTTTAATGTCGCCTTCACATGGTGTCAGGTACACGAATATCAGACTGGGAAATTTCACGTAACGACCCAACTAGTCGGAAAGTCAGAAATAATTGTGATATCCACGTTTCTGAGTTGTGACATCACCTAAGCTTTCACCTTTCATCAACCAAGTCTACCAATGGGCTAGCAAAATAGTTTTCAACAAATTACATGTAAGCAGTAGGATACAATACAGTATTTAACTCGGCTATTAACTGATAACCAGGCCAACCAGACCAATGAATCACTCTTTGTAGGCTACTAGCCTAATGCACTTCCACATATCAACTTATTTATTATGTAAAAACGAATAACAACTTTATAAATGCTTCTTAAAAGCAATTAGCAGCTATAACCGTATACGCTTTTAATTAGTTATGTTTTTTTCTTGCTCCGACTAAAAAAGACACAAATGCAATGCTGTTTTCCACTTTCCACCCGCCTTCCGTGCGATTTCCCACACTCGGAATTCGTAGCTTCCGATGACGATTTGAACGCAGCATTATGTGCTTGAAAGAAAACGGTCGGTCTGTCGTCCACAGGAAGCCTGTACGAGTGGTGCATCTTGCTCAGAGTTTCTCTCGGAGTTTTGTTCCGTTTCCACGACGATTCCATTGGCGGCTGTAAAGCGCCAAACATAAAATCAAAGAGTTACCATGTTATGGAAGATGTGTTCTGTCTTCCGTTTCTATTCGCGCTGGTGTCATTATTTGCTGACGTTTTAAACTCGCTACCGAGAAACTGAACCAAGGACTCGTTTTGTTTTTTTAAGAATAAACATGGAAACGCTTTTCAATAAAAGATTGCAAGTTAATGTGAGGTGCAAGGATTCTGAGGACAGGTAAGATTAACAAATGAAGATAGCTAGCGCTAGCTAACGTTAGCTCTAGTCCGCTTGTGTGTTAGTTAGAGTGGTCTACTAGTTGACTGGCCTTATTATACTAAGTTAACTGTAAGAGACTTTACACGGGCGGCATTTTGAAGCTGTGTAGATAGGCGGTTTTGGCAAAAGTGACGACCAACCTTTTATACTGAAATTCCAAAAGGCCACCTTGATATCCAAACTGTTACCGGCAGCCACTCCCCACCCTGTTGGTAAAGGCTACAGTTATCACCTAATAAAGTTGTCAATTTGTCATCACCATAACGCGTTGCTTTTGTTCAATTTAGGAGTGACAATTAAAATGCTAATCACGAGACACGAGCCCTTTTAATATAACATTAAGCCATCAGGACTAATCCCTGATTGAACAGGTCCAGGTGGATTTGTATCTTGCAGACCTATCTAGGCTTGGATCATGCCAATAATTGTCTTTTAAGTGAAACAGAATCATGTGATCCATTACTATTTTAATGGAAGAATCTTAGGCACACCCCTGATGTAAGAATTTGTCAGATGTGTTGCTTTAGCTCTTTGATAACTGCCTGGCAAGAAATGGATAACATTTTACTTTTAGCTGTTAGCTGATCAGTAGCAGATAACACAACAAACCAGAGTGAATAATGTAAGGTGAATTCTAGAACTCTTGTTCAATTAGACATTTTAAATCTAGGAGATCCATTATAAATTAAAGGAAAATGGACATCCTATCACTCCTTTTAAGATTCTTGGGATCAGAATGACATAAAAACCTCAACGGGATACTTAAAAAAACACATTGTCCTTATGATGAACACCCCCTTCACACTTTCAGTTTGGTCTCAAATCTCATTTGATTACCTATTGTTTGAACTATTAATCTTACAGGAAAGCAACTATCCGTGTCACAATTGAGCTCCAGTTGACTACAAGTCCAGTCCACAGAAGGGTGAGTAGACATGGCGAAAAATATTTGGCTTATTCATATAACGTCAATGGATTAAATCACATAACTTTCACATTGGCCCATAGTTGATACAATGTGTTGGGTTAAGATTGGTCCAACACCAATAACCGGTTTGGGAGCAGTGCATCCCCAATGGGGGTGGGTTGTGTTTGTCATGTACACTTATATGATTTTCAGTGTGACTTGCCATTAAGGTATCTTCCTAAAAACAGTCAGCAGGGTACTGGAATAAGAAATGTAATCCTTGACCTTAACCATGATGATATGACATCTTTATTTACAACATATCTAAATCAATCAATTTTCATCTTAAAATGTGGTTTTAGTTGGTAATAGGACTGAACAAAACTCTAGTGGCTACTTTAAGTTACCTATAGTAGCTTTAAGAAAACAAGTTTGACAGTTCTTTAGGAATGACATAAACATCTTAAATTTCTGGTCAGACAGGCCTGTAGACTGAACTGAATTGCCTTTTGATGTCTATGGCACAACTACCTCACTCTTGGAACTGTAATTGCAATATTGATCTGTATTGTGGATAATAATGACAATCACCTGTTTACGTTTAGTTTAGATTTAGTTTTCTACCTAAAAACAATGCATGTGCATGCCATAGTCTTTCTATAGTATATAGAGATATATGTAATGTATATATGATCCAATCTTTATTAGCATCAAGAAGTGCCTATATGTATGTGTGTAATGTGTGTTGATGTTTGTTAATGATTAGTTAACAAGTTAACATTAACATGTTCAATGTTAGCAAGCCAAGTAACATAAGGTTACTGTATTGTGCACAGAACGGATTAAGGCAGCTGATCAACTAGGGAGCCAGAGAGCTGAGATCCCAATCAAACAAACTGCTGATTAATTAAAGGGGACATATTATGCTTTTTCTTATTTTCTGACATATATACTGTATAATGTTACAATGTCGGATGTTCATATTAAACATGTCCAAAGTGTCAAATAATGACCTAAATGAATGATAAAGTAATCCCTGTGACAGTGAGGGAAAGATGATGCATGCACATCTTTGCAACAAATTGTTTTCAAGTAATAAGCAATCAACTATAACTGACAGTGCAGGGAGATACTATACAGTCGTTTGGTGACAGCAGAATAACATTTTAGTAGTTAGGTTACCTTTGTTATTTCCTGACAGCAGACGTTTTCCATTTTAGAGCATTTCCCACATGTACACCAAACAGAGACGTCCTGCTGTAATCTTTGTTGCTGCAGATGTTTGTGATGTCCACTCTCATATTCTGTACAGACTCTATACATGTATTTATCATAAGGGCAATGTGTTGTTATTGTGTGTAGTGCATAAAAAACAAGACTTGCATTACAGACTCAAGGTGCCATGATCTATGCACCCCTTAGCCCTTGACGTGCAAGCTTTGCCATCAACAAGCAGTGTTAACATGAAAATAGTTTTTATTGAAACTGTATTTGTGTTATTAGCTGCAGTTCAGTCTAAAATCTATTTAAATCAGACACATTTTCTTGTTTGTATATAGGATCTCCTAGTAAGACTTACAGATGATGTAGATCCCTATTTTCTGTTCAACCTCTCCATATCAGAAGAGGACTTCCAAAGGTATGTTTTTGAATGATAAGCATATTGCAAAATGAATTTCCCTTGTGGACAACAAAGAACATCTAATCAAATCTAATGCTTAGTAGTTGTGAAAATGTAAATGTGATATGTAATGACTTAGCTTGCTCTAACACTTTCATCACTCATTTCTTTGTAAGTCTGAAAGTTCAACAGGGGCTGCTGATAGACTTTGCATCATTTCCTCAGAAGTTTATCGACCTGCTTAATCTCTGCCTATCTGAGCAAGAGTCAGACAATCCAAGGTATAAAGACATAAAGCTCTTTTCTGCTGTTTGAGTGTTTTTTGTTTTTTTTGCCCTCTGATGGAATACTGGATTGGGGTAGTTTTATTGTATTTACATTTTATATAATGATATTTTAAATAAATGATTACTGGGAGCAAAACATGCATACACTATCTGTCTGTAAGCACATATTCCCTATTTTGGGGTTTCTTAAGGACATTTGTTGTGATGATGCTGCACAATATTTGCTTTTCTTGGTCATCAACCTGTTCTAGGCAAAATATAATGCAAAACCTAATAAATAAATAAAAAATAAAATGCAAAAGTCCTACAGTTTACTGCCAGTATTGATGCTACTATCTCATTGTGGTGTTTTACCAGAATAATGCACTTTTCACTGGAAAACAATTTTTAAGGATAAATGTTTTTATCAGTATCTCTTGACTAGTTTAGCTACAAAGCATAATCTTCACTTTCCTAATGCTTTCAAATGGCAATTTAATCAAGTGAAACTACTGATCTAAAATAACAAATGGAGATATACTTATTTAATTTGTAGGCTTCTAAAGTGTATAAACTAATTCCAAGTGAAACATGCATTTTATTGAAAGCAGATCACAGTTAATTAACGCCCACTCAAACTTTTCCTGCGTCGAGTTTAAGGAGAATACCACACAATAAGAATTCTTAGGATATTCTTCTTCTAAGACAGTCCAGTAAATATTAGTTAAAGTAAGAACTCTTCCAAAGCCAGACGCCAGAGAACTAAGCATCTGGGTACATTTACTTTTCTGTTTTTTTTAATCAAGCAGTGCTAAAAATCATCACAACTGATGACCTCTAGTTGTTGGTATAATATTAAAAACCTTGCTAAAAGTTAAAATATTCAAATAACCACTAACATCTTGCCCATTTACTATACTATAACTTACCTTTTGATAGGGCTCTGAGATTGACCCTGGGCATGCTTCTTCTATTATCAAGCACAATTGACAGGCTCGCTACCACTACTTAACCAAACAATTTGGGTCTCCAAGTGCTACCATCTATGGAAGAAAATGAACCAAAACAAAAACATCATGTCATCTTGTTTTCCACAGATTTCTGCTGCAGTTGTCATGTCAGTCCCCAATGCTTGATGGATCTGCCAACTTCAGTGTTGTGGAGACAAATGCATTCAAACACCTTAACCATTTGTCCTTAAAGCTTCTTCAAGGCACTGACAAAGAGATAAAAGATTATCTATCAGTGTGTCTTTTCTCTTTGAAGGTAATGCTACATTATATATAATTATTATATTATAACATAATGGCATATTAGATGAGTCATTGAATTTGATTTTTTTTATTTTCCCAGCCCACAAAAAAAGTTATAAATATATCTATTATTATTATTGTCAACTGAAGAACCAAAAATGTGTGTGTGTGTGTTTACATTTAACAGTTTGCCAACAAGAATCAGACAAAGCCATATCACTATTTTGTTACCACATCTTCAATTTAACAATCTTTAACCTTGTGAAATGGCTACAGTAACCATCATGTTGACAAATGCACAGATTTTGATTACTCATTTTCATGGCTAGCTGGCTAAGCACTACTAAAGTAACTGTTTGCTAACAACTTATTGCTACATATCTCAATAACGGCACTGATTTTGGTGGTCTACACCAGCCCACAAGTTAGTTTATTAATAGAGCTTTCAAATGATATAGGGCTCATTTGATTTCTCACAGTAGGAGAAAGTGATCAGATCAAACTGAATCAGTTTACCTTTTTCAGAAATGTCCCACAATGTCAAGCATCATGCAATCCTATGACATCATTACCTGTTAAGATTGAAAGAAAATGTTAGAATTCAAAGCTCAAAATGTATGGGCAGAATAGGAATTGCAGCCCAATTCCCTTCTAGAACATACTTTATGTTTTAATACTTGAAAGGATATCTAGTATGTACTGTAATCCAAGTTGTGTTTTTATCCAAGACCTCTCTTTAAATGTTTCAGGAGGAGAAGCAGTCCTTGGAGATAAAGCTTAAGAAAACTGAAGATGACCTCTCCAGGCAACTGAGCTATGCTCAACAGGTGCTGTATATTATATAATTGTACTTTGTTTTTCAATGTGGACATTACATGTCTTCCAATGATCTAAAATAACAGTTGATCCTAGGGAAATTAAGCGGCCACTATGCCTGAATAGGCCTGTGAAAAAGATGGCAAGATGCGTGTATCTTGTATACTGGTCATACAGTTGGTCACATAGCTTTAAAGGGACACGCCGACATTTTGGGAAATACACTTATTTGCTGTATTACCCAGAGGTCAGACAAGGAGATTGATATCAATTTAATCTCTGCGTCCAGTACAAAGATAGTTCCGGGTACATGCTAACCTAGCTTAGCATAAAGACTGGATGCAGGTGGGTAATGTAGTGTAGGGTAATGTGGACCTATTTCTTGTCTTGTCATTGGGTGTAGTGATTGCACACGCCCGGGATCAAGTTCTAGAAATAGGTACACTAAGTGCTTTGAAAACAACAGTGTCTCGTTTTTACACTTTTATTTCTACACGTGTTAAATATACAAGATACAACATGTAATTGAGACAGCTTTGGAGTTGTTGGAAGGTGCATTTCTTCACTTTTGATGGAGCAGGGCTACATTACCCACCTACAAGTAGGTGCTATCGATCTCCTCGTCTGACTGGGTGAGACAGCAAATAAGTGCATTTCCCAAAATGTTGCCGTGTCGGTGAAATAGTAGTAATAATTAGCCTGGTAACCAGATGAATCTACGAGCTCATGATTTATTTGCTCTGGCAGATTGGTCTGGTCTCCTTCCCGTTCAGACAGATTTCCAGCCAGTCTGGCTTGGACCAGGCCAATCACAACCATTTATCTAATATGGGGCAGGTTTGATACGATGACTGTGCAGAGGAGCGCCGCTGTCTCTGCATTTTTGTAAACAATGATATAAAGATGGCTGCCGCTGATGTGGAATGGTCTGTTGAATCCACTATCATGGCAGTATTAAACAAACTGTACAGTATATCTTCTCTATATTTAAATATAGACATTATATTATTAAATTATTTAATTATTTAAATATAGTATATTTGTGCCACATCACAGGTTTCATTGCTCTGACTGGTTGTAGGTCTATCCAAATGCATCCAGAGGCATTTTGTTCTGTGCCCATTGATAACGCCCCTTGGAAATCAAAAATGAACTGAGAGGTATTTGCGAATTGGTTTGGTGGTGTCAGGCTGAGTAATAATTAATTGAAATTCCAATTTCTTGTTGTTGTCAACCTACTTGACACTCTTTATCTTAGTTTGTACTTCTATGGGGCTGTATTTAAGAAGTGCAGGGACTGGATGTGGCTATATCCTGCCCATTATGCTTTAAGTCTTTTGGAGGCCTATGATGCATCATGTTGTCATTTCTATTGCATTTCATGTTTATATGCAAAGCTGAGAGCTTTCTCACTGAAATGACTGAGAGGGATGTCATGAAGGCATTAAAACGTGGAACCTAGAGATCTTTTAACTTATATGTCTATATATGCCTTACAGACTCTGTCAGAGAAGACTAGAGAGTTGGACAAATTGCGGTCAGAATGGACGAGTCAGACAAACTCACTGTCCAGTCGCCACTCTCAGGACCTAATGTCAGAGAGAGAGAATGCTCTAGAGGTAAGCTTTTTTTTTTTAAGGTAACACCACTTATATTGACCTTAACAGTATTACTCATGATGTATTCTTTTAAAGGATATGTTCAGCTATGGACAAAGGATGCTTTCTACATTGATAGTTTGCGTGTGTCTTGCGTGCGTCTTTGTCTCTCTGTCTCTCATCTGTCTGTTTACTATGTATGTGTTGTCTTTTCTGCTTGACTTAAGCTCTACTGTATCCAGACCATTCAAGGTTGAGACATTTAACAGGTTTTTTAGTTGGGATTATCTTTTTGTAAGAAAATTGTCAGGAAAACACTAGATAGTAGTTATAACAAACTAACACACCAGAGGGCAGCACAACTCAAAATAAATTGAAAAGGCAAGTAAGTAAATAAAAAAGGAAGCTATATAACAGTACAATTCTCTCAAAGTGCAACATATATATATCTATATATACAGTATATACACACACACACGTTTGTTTTTGTTTTGTTTTTTAAAATTTTGGATAATCCTAAGAATAATAGAGAAGGTAAAAGGGTCACTTTGCATGCCAAGTGTAAAGATCATTCAATCACTTGACATTATAATTTTCAGACCAGAGGCCTGTTCTTTTACAATTAAATGGTGTCACAAAAATCACAGGGGTTATGTGTCATTGTCTTGATTAGGGCAGTTCTGCTTACATCTTTCTGAGTTTCTTGCACTAAAACTCTACATCCAGTGCCTCAATTTTGTTTTTACAGTTTTCCTCAATTGCTTAAATACACTTACTGAAACATTGTCATCATTCTCAAAACTTTAAGTATAAACCCCACAACAGTATAAGTACTGTATGTAGCAAAAGGGTTTATTCCCTATAAATTTAGAATCAATTATCTCGTCTGCTTGAACCTATCTTGAATTAGTCTGATCATGTGAACCAGAAATTACCTTTATGGAACTGCTTCAATCCAAACTGACTTGTTAGGTCAGTCGGGTCAGTGTTACAGGAGTTCTGGTTAAGCATCAACTTGGGCTTGGCCTGATAATTAGGTGCCTTAGTTCCCAAGCATAAATTGCCATAGTAGCTGAGCTTAAGCCACGTTGAACTTGGTTTATGGAGCCGAATACATTGGAGATGAGTCAGACTAAGTGAAATAAACCTGGTTAATTTGGTAATCTCGCTTTATGGAATAGGCCTCAGGTGTCAATGACACCTGCATTATCCATTTGTTTTAGCTTGTTTCAGTAATGAAAATTACGTGTAGCATTATGACTTATTTATAAATATATCAATAATGTTTTATATGCTAAACCAACAATGAAGCACACAAATACATTTTGGAAATTTTAAGTGTTTACATTGAACATTTGCTCCTGCAGATACAAACCAGGCTTCAGCAACAAAATGAGCAACTACGCCAGGAGCTGGAGAGTGCTCACAACAAGAGCACCCAGCAGCTTCAGAGCAGGCTTGCTGAGCTAGAAGCCTCTAACAGAGAACTGACAGAGAGGAAGTACAAGAGTGAATCTACCATCAGGGACCTCAAAATCAAACTAGTGGGTGCAGAAGAGGTATGTGAATTATGGTACTGGAGCAAACATACCTTGGAAACCAAATCTTTCAACTACTACATACAATGGTGGTCTTCTAGAAATTCCTCTGGTTCTCTTATTGATACATACTGTATACTCTTCATCTATTGTGTGAATAGTATACCTTGAATTGCATCACTTGCATTGCAGTTGCAGAACCTGTTTTTGTCTCGTTATGTCCGTATGTGAATAGGAGTCTCAGCGATCTAAGCAGCAGGTCCTGTCTCTGAGGAGGGAGAATGGCACACTGGACACTGAGTGCCATGAAAAGGAGCGATTGGTCAATCAGCTGCAGATGCGGGTCGCTGTTCTGGAGCAGGAAATGAAAGACAAAGATCAGCTCATGTGTCGCACCAAAGAGGTGCTCGAAGCCACTCAGCAGCAGAAGGTAAGAACTGTAACTCTAACTATAGAGTGGCACGTGATTACAACCTGCCTGAGGAAGTCCCTGTTTTTTCTTTTAAGACATAACTGATTAGTCGGTTTTATCAATATGCAATAAACCGATAAGTTGTTTTAGTCGTAGTTTTGTTCTGTGTTGTTTCTGAACTCATCATCTTATGTCGGCCTTATCAAGCTATGTACATCACACGAATACATGAGCAGCACAGGTCTTCGCTTTAATGTATAAAGTTTAATGCCCTCCTTGTGATGAGGGACAGTACACATGGTTCATATTCTTGGCTGCCAACACAACCTTGGTTGCAACAGAGTTATTCACCTTCACTGGAAGAAACTGACATTTGGAGAGATCATGAAATTAGGGAATGCCCCTTTTTGATGGCGTTGTTAGGAAACATGCCACAGAGAAGTGACAATTAAGGAAGCACACTTGCTGACCTCAGACTGTCTGGTGTGAAAGGTGGTGACACAGGACAGTCCCATGTACAAGGCCCGGTGTGAATTGCCTCCTTCAATACCACAAATATCACAGATATTGTGTGTGAAAGGGGTATAACTCTTGGCAAAGAAAGCTGTTATTTTTTTTGTCCTTCTGCTGTAGTCAAGGAGCCAGGCCAGATTGTTGTTCTTAGCCAAACGGGCAGCATAGTCAGAAGTGCTGCCTACCCAAGCCATGAGGAGACATTTGCTGTTCTGCTTTTGCTTAATTAATTACTGAGTTGTGCCATTGACACGTGCTCTCTGCTGGTCAGAGACTGAAAGCCATGTTGCACCAAAAGTCAAATAATTCTACATGCTATTCTACATTTTTTTAACCTCAGTTATTCATTTTTTCAAATTGAAACTAGCAGAAAAGATTTTGGACACCGCCCCTTAACATTTCCCTATGCTAGAAAAACCCTGTGATGTGATGATAGTGAGATGTAATGTGATTTTTCTGGGTTTTTTTTGTCTAGGACTCAATGGAAGGAAATGCTGAAAGTAAAGAACTTCAAATTAGAAAACTAGAAGCAACGGTGAAATCGTTATCTGAAGAGCTGATAAAGGTTGGTAAAGATGAACAATAGTGAGATTGCAGAAACTACTTTCACTCCAAAAATCCATAAGGAAATTGTTTCTCCTATTCAATTGATGGTGAACCTAGGTGCGGAATAATATTAATAATATAATTTATATATATATATAATATATAATATTTTAATATCCAAAAAATATTCAGATTATGAATGAATCATTTTTAAATTTTTGTTAGGTCCAAAATTAATCTCTTATCTCTGTAAGATGTCTGACGTTTGGTTCCTGCTTCTAACAAGGCTTATGAGCCAATAGTATAACGACGTTGGTATCACATGGTATCTCTGCGTCGTCAGTGATCAAGAGTCTTAGTAGTTGCCAGTTAGCTATTAACTAGCTTAGCTTAATCGTCCAAACAACAATAACCCATAAAATCACAATTCGGCATATTTAGACAAAATCAACAACTACCACCAACAGCCATAGTCAACTTTAACTAATGTGTTGTCACTGGTTAGATTGTCAAAATGAGAAAAATAACAGCATTACTTCAATCCCTGAGGACCTATGTTAGTATTAGTGACTGTTGCATCCAGCTGCCTAACATTATAGTTCCCTCAAACAATGTATAACGAAGATGCGCACCAGAGGGGAATTAGAAGTGGGTATACACAATGCTAACTGAAAAATAAGTAGGTATACACCATGCAACATCTAGTGGCTGAATGTTGTCAATAGCACCTTTAATCTCACAACATTTCTTACTAATGGCAGGTTATGGATTAATTCATTAAGACAGCTGAGCCATTGTTGAAACTGCCATTGAATCTGCCTTTGCAACTGAGCTCTTAATTGGTTTAATTGGCCTTATTTGGATATCCACATGAATGGACCAATCACAGCCTTATCCATCTGCTGCTGTCCTTTTTACCCAGGCCAATGGCATCATTAAAAAACTGCAGGGGGACCTCCGAAGCCTGGTAGAGAAAATCAAAATCAAAAACACGGTGACCGTTTCACAGGAGAAGGTGCTTCAGGATACATCAGACAAACTACAAAGTGTGAAAAGGGACCTGCAAGACACTCAGCAACAGCTCCTGCACAAGAATGAACACGTACGTGCTTGTGAGCAATTCATCATCTGCAGACCCAATCTGTTTGCTTACCACAGCTGATAAGGAAGCTACGTTAAAACTGTTGACTAATAAAAAGCTGCACTATTCTAATGGTTGTAATGGCTGCAAAACAAAACTGATTTCCAAAACATGACTGAGGCAGTTGTTTTGAAAAGTATCAGAATTATTGGCTACTGGTGAATAAAATCCATCTCTCTGATGTTCAAACAAAAATGTCCATTTGACAGGATGTTTCTGTGGACTGATGAAATACTCAGGACAATAACAGGGTATACAGATGGAAATTTGCAAGAAAAAAAAAATGTTGCCTGAAGACAATTTCTACATTAACAGGTTTCAAAACTGAAGGAGCAGTTGGAGACAACAGTCCAGAAACTAAATGAAAGTAAAGAAGTGTTGAAAACAAATGAGAATGGTAAGGAAACTTTTATATATTTATTTTTTATTTGCAGTGCTACAGTTAAAGTCGTCATCAGTAACGTCTCATTGCCATTGAGTGTTTGAATGACAGTTCCCAGAGTTCAGTTCGCAATCACCGCATCTGCCCATGCCAACTCTCATTTTCCTTCCTCAGAGGAAATAGTGTTTATTCTGTTTCCCCATAACATCAAATATCTCAGCACTAGCCAGGCCTTCATTTACTGTTTTTAAAGAAAAATGTTTGAATGGGAGTTCCAAACCCCTGCTTTGACCCAATGCTTTGAGTTTCATCACTGATGGGTAAAGTTACTCTTTTGGTCCAATTTGAGTCTGTGTGTGTTGCATACATTAATTCAGGATAATAATTAGGGATGCATCGGATCTGACCGTCTAAAACATTGGATCGGGTATCAGAAAAAATCCATCAACATAAATTGATCTAGTCTTAGCATGACATAAATGCGGATAGCTGTTTACATGCTGGTAAGCAAATTAGCAGGACTTAGTAGTATGTGATTGACTGCAGCAAAAAAAATATTCCCAATGTCTGTGGTGTGGAATTACTTATAATTGAGGAAGAAACTAAACAGAGCCTCGCTACAGTTTGCCAAGCTGTGTTGAAGTGTATGAATTTATTTCAAATTGCTTGAAAAAATATGCTGCTAAAACTTAACGCCAGTGTGGCCAAATCCCAACACTTTCTATCAAAAATCAATCTAGAGTGAATATAATTTTTTCTAGTGTCCATAAATTAATGCAAGCACCCCATTTTAGTGATGCTACACCATACCACAGTTCACTGGAGTGGACCCCAGACCATAGTTTTCAAGCAGACATGAGACTGCTGTTTTGGTATGGAATCAGATTTCTGTCAGTATAATCAAACAAAACTTCTTAAATTTCAAACAAAAATAAGAATTTGAGAGAGAATGAAGTAAAAAAAAAAAAGTAATCTCAAAAGTAAAACTTATAACTTGCAAACAAATTATTTGTGTAATTGTGTAAACTATTGGTCTTTTACTTTTTTGATAATATGTCCTTTTGTTTACAGTTGGCTTTGTGGTTACGCTGCCAGTTCTCTCGTTTGCGCTGCCTGATTTTTTTATTTGCAGTTCTGACACAAACCTCTTGCGTGGGCTGGTTTTTTTTCAGGGGTGTGTCCCCATTGGCTAATGAGTTTTTGAGTGGCAGCTCAGTGACCCGGACATTGGCCGCTGCTGTATGTTGCCGCTATGTGTCTGCGTCCGCCATATTGGAGCGGTCAAGATCCGCTAGTAAACAAAAGCTACAATGTGTATTGAGAGATGCAGACTTCACTACAAAGTCCACTGTAACTCGCTTAATTCTGAACCGATTTTCATGACATTTGGTTTGTTATAAATGTGAGAAATTGAACATGGTACTGGTTACTTATTGGAATTAAATTCAGTTACTGGGGGCGGATCTAATCAGCTCCATGCCAAAACATTAACCTTCTGAATAGCCACAACTTCCTCTGATCTATGAATAGGCAACATCAAGTGTAAATTATTTAGAATTTCAGCTTTTGTGAGTTTCTCCAAAAACATAGATTTCTATATCTATTATATTGTTATAAAGCCGCCTGGTTGCTTGTTATTGTATTAATAATTAAATCAATTCATTAAAGAAAATAAATCAGACTATTTTTGTTCCCCAGACTCCAGTTAAGAGAAGAACATCCAGTCAGTTCATCCGTACACCCCGAGACACATATAATAACTCCACTTCTGCAGGCTGGACAGTTGCCATTATACAAACAATGTCACAAATATTGTAAATCTCAAATATTTTATTTTCATCTTCATTAATTCACGTTTGACACGTACAATACTATAATATAATAATACAATACTACAATATAATACTATTATATAATAATACAATACTACATACAATGTAGTGCCTCACGTGTTTGAGATCAATGTTCAGATATACAGTAGTCGTATGTAAACATAAACATGCATGTTCATTTCTTGAAAAGAAATGAACTGTGGTAAACAGCTTAGTATGTTTGTTGCAACGGTCTTAGACAAGTTCCTAAACCTTAAGTGAAGTCTTAATCAGAAAAACTAAGGATGTTTTGTGCAACTGGCCACTGGTCTTCACAACCAAATACAAAGGCATAAGAAATCCACAAACCCAATAATCTTTTAACTTGAATAATAGCAGCAACATCATTGACAACAATGAAAAGTTCATCAAGTCTCATGGCACATCATCTCAGAGACATTCAGACAATGGCCACCAAAACAAATAAAAAAAAGTCTAACTGTTATGAGGAGTTATATTATCAGTAAGTAACATTGCATTATTATAACCCTTATGATGTAATAATTGCTGAGTTAATGTAATACAATATCAGTCTGAAGATGTATATAATCTGGCAGTTTATTACATTATCAGGTCTCGTTACATGTTTGAGCTATTTTGAGGGATATTTTATTGCAAGTTTCTATATAATTGTTATTATTAGTTGCTACAAGGCCACTCTTCTGAAAATATATTAAAACTGAAATGTATATATAAATGTTTGTTGTCAGTGTTTTAGAACTTTTTATATGCTTCTCATCCAAATATTTATTTTCTTTTACCACAGTAATAAATTGGCTGAACAAACAGCTTAATGAAAAACAGCTGTCCAGAAAGCCACAGTCCCCTGAACAATTTGAGACTCCTTCAGTTTTGTCTACAACAGCAGGAATGAGGGTAGGAAATTATAAAGATGTATAAAGATGTCTTTGCTTTTATTCTGTAATGATGAAGTATGACTCTCAAGCAAGCAGTGTGCCTCTGCAAGTTGTGGGTACAGTTAGAAATTCAGTGGGAGCCAATGTTCACATTTAATAACCATATCACTTTATGTATCTGTATTTATATGCATGATTCTTTGACAAAACTCTATCACCATTGCAGTGTTGGAAGTAAAACAACAGTAATTTCCTATTACCCTGCGGTGTTTCTGAATGTTCAGCCATGAGCAAATTTCCTACAATGTCAGTTGCACCAAACTTTGCCTCCAACTAGGGGTGTAATGGTTCAGAAAACTCACAGTTCGGTTTGTATCACGGTTTTGGGGTCACATGTTTCGATTCGGTATATATTTGGTGCACTGGGGGAAAAAAATACCATTGCCATTTTCTTTATTTGCAAAAATTCTTACCAGACTGCCTTCATTAAAACATTATTTCACTTAAAATCTAAACAAAATATACCAAATCAGATTTCCCTTAAAAATAAACATTCCACTTATATTTGAAATTAAATACTTTCATTGGTTTGTCATTTCCACTCACCATTTTCAAATGTTTTGTTTCACCATCCCAAAAATATTGACAGTTAAACTTTGACTGATTGGACACAGCTAGGGTACTCGTGGCCATCAGGGGTCAGAGGATAATATTCTGATAAATTGTTGCCTTGAATTATTAATCCTTCCCCTCGAATGATTAATCTGTTCCCTCGAATTAGACATTTGCTCCCTTGAATTACTGGTCATTTGTGCCCTCAATTTACTTAATTCATTCCCTCAAATATTTGTTATGGACAGCTTGGATTTAATAGTTTTATTTTAAGTTTGGACTGAAATACTTGGATATACTGCGGGTTTTGGCTGTTAAACACAATATTGTTTTGTCTTTGAAATTCCTTAAAAGTATTTTATAGAAAAACAGATTGTTTCATCGTAAAAAATGTAATGATAGTCAAACGGACTTAAAGTTTTCTTGCCAACATTCGATCACTATGGCCAGTGAACGTCGGGGGCAACAACAGGTCAGTCAAGCAAAACTGAGATTATGCCTATTGTGAGATTAATTTTTCAGCTTCACAATGCATATCGTCATATTTTTTAATTGCGAAATATCATGCCACAGTGCATTGTTACACCCCTACCTCCAACTGTCAAAACTTAGCATTTATTCAATTAAGCCCAAGCCTAATAATGATATTGATGTGGGTTTTTTTTACAGGCCCAGTTTTACCCCATCACTGGCAAGCCTGGGATGTCTCCTGGGGAGGCCATAGATATGTCTCCTGTTGAACAGCGTCCAATGCAGCCATCGAACAAACTGTGAGTGTTCCTGCTCGGTTTCTTTTCTTCAAGTTTAATCTGAATTAATTCTACATCTTCTAACTCATTCAACTGCTTATGTAAAGCATTTAACTCTGAGGTTTTTGCACCATTTTTCCCTAACCAAGGCTTTTTGTCTGATGGAGGGGTAAGGTCAAGGGGTGTCGTTTAAGTCTTAGTGATCGTGGGCTTGTAAAGCCCTTTGAGAGTGTAATGTGACTAAGGGCTATATAAATAAACTTGACTTGACTTGAGCCAAAAAATATTTTTATACAAAACAATCTACTCTAGAAAACATCCAGTCTACTTTAGAAATAAAGATGTAGAGTCCAAATAACAGAAATATGTAGTTTGTAAAAGGCTGTATGGCTATTAGGGGTTTTAAAAAAATATTTCCCTTTCACAATTGTTCAAATTCTGCATTCCTTGTCAACAAATGTGATATTACATCATGTAAGTTAAAGCTACCATATGTAGTTTATAGCGGCCACTTGAGTTTGCTAGTGGTATTTTTCAACTGTCGCAAAGCAAAATTGACCGATTGTTTACATTCATGACTGAGTGCGGTTGGACTGCTGTTGTCTGTCGTTGTGTGGTGTCTGTTGAAATGCCAACATGTTCACAGAGGAGGTCAAGTTAAATTACCATACTTTTATATGTGCTGTAAAGCGAGATGTCACATTTCCTGTGAAATCCAGCCTGGTGGCAGACGAAGTTGCATAGTGAATACAAGGCTTCTAGGAAACTGATCTGAACTGTGATTTTTTTAATTCTCCCATTACACTAAAATAATAATGGTATGTTTATTGTTTTCGGAGTTTGACAGAATTTTTTATAGACTGCATGAACATGGTGATGCTTTACTAACCTAGCTTTTGCTACTTATGTGCTTATGTAAGTGTGCTCGGCAAGCACACTAATAATAATAATAATAAGAAGAAGAAGAAATATCTGTGTGAGATTATAGTAGTGTGCTTGGCAAGCACACTAATTAACATGAAACACCATGCCAAACACTTTTTGGTCATCACCATCAATGGTGCCACAAGCCAAACGTATTGTTTCTGTGTACTTCCTGTCCTAAGTGGAGAACCTGCTGGTTTGGAGTCCAAGTACTTTGAGAGGAGAGATGATAGCATTCCACTCCATGGTCTGTTGTCTAATCTGCACCATAGAGGTATGATCACTTTCATGTTGTTTGTATAAATTAGGAGTGAGTTTTATGTACAGCAGATGGACCAAAATGTATGACACTGTAAAGCAATGCTGTTAGAAACACCTTTCTTGTTTTATTTTTTGTATGGTAACCATATTGAATTCAAGAACCTGACCAATGCAAGAGTGAGAACAAAGTTTCTAATATGGTTGCCGTATATTTGTTGGCTCCATTTAAGAAAAAAAAAAGAAATTATGTTAGACGTTTTTTAAATGAATAAAATGAAGCTTAAAAAAATGCAATATTTTCATTGCAAGTGCTTTTGATTGGCTGTGTGGGCGCACGCATACTGGTGTGCTGGCATGACGTACAGTAAAAACCATCAGTGGAGAGCACTATGGTGGCTAAGACAAAATGTAGCGATGTATGGAAATAATTTGAGGAAATTGAAGGACATTGTGTGCAGTGCAAATTATGTAATGCAAAGCTATCTTACCATACCACCACAAGACCTATGCAATTGCATATACTATTAAAGCATAAAGAAGCTTTGCTGCAGGGAAACACTGATTCGCTGCAACCCCGCATGACAGCCTTTACCACTGCAAGACGCCGTTGTGATCAAGTCAGAGAGGAAAAGGTTAGGACTAGACTGTTCTCACTGGTTCACGTCACGTCATTAGCATTGGGTATCGTTGCGCTGCCTTGCTTTTTAAGATGTGTCCTAAAAATAGATTTCCCTCCACGAGTAATCAATCACTGATCGAGTACATTATGAGATTAATCGATCTGGGAAAAAGTGTGAAATGCCCATTCCTAATATATATCAGCTGATTACAATACTCTACCCTTTTTGTTTTTCTTTGCTTCTTCTGTTTTGTTTTTTCAGAATTTCCTCAGCGACAATCCAAGCAATCAATACCCTCAGCTTATTTCTCTGCATGAAAGAGTTGAAGATACAGAAAGTGATTCCTACAAAGAATTGCCTTTTTATTTACAACTCCAGTTGTGGAAAAGTGCTCCAGGGGCTCCAAGACCTCTTCATAAGCTCAGTGTCTCCAATTTTTGTACAAAACTGTTTTTATCCTCTGCTGTGTTCCAGGTAGACATTACTATTTATGATTTTGTGTTTTGTGTGTTGGATCTCCTCTAGTTAAATGATGTCATACTTTGTCAACTAAAGGCATCTGAATGTGTATTTGTCTTCACATTTGTGGTTCTTTTAAATGGTAATTTTCTACGTGTTTTTATTTCATGATTATGAAGTATGTGCTCATAACCTGCATTAAAATCCACCATTTTTCACTAATATGAACTTTGTCATAAGCCTGCCATCTGAAAATGTTTGCATCTTGCCATTTCTGTTTGCTTGATAGTACGGGTAATGTAGGTTGCACATGTAGATTAATAGTGTGCAACAGTCTATGCTTGGTACTGCAAGTGTTTGATAGCTGTAGAGTATTCTAGCTTTATACATCTTTCCAAGTGGAAGTTTTGAATGGGTCTCCCAATATTTGATTGCTCTTGTTTTTGTTTTTTTCTATAGATGGTGCTTGAAAAAGACTATTCTGTAGCTATGAAATGACATGAAGTAAAGTTTTTCTACATATTTTTAACTTTTAATACTAAAACTCAGGCCATGGCAGTAAACCATTTCTCTAGGTCAGTCCATGGCTCTGAAAGCTATCTTAGTGAAGTTCTAAAACAGAAGGCCAAGAACAAAGGGTGATGAAGAGTAGGTAAAGTAGTATGAGGAAGAAACAGCTGGCGAGCTTCAGGACAAAACTAAGGATGTGTTCCTTGAAAGGACGGCCAAATGTCAGAAGCGGAAGATGAGAATGCATGTTGGTGAAGAGTATGACAGGGAGGAAGAGGAGCAAACATTAAATCTTAAGGATGTAATTGACTTGGGTGAAAAGTGACAAGGAAAGCTCATGCTGTATAATCCAAGTGTTCTGTAGCCAAACAATTACACAGTGAGTCCAGAAAGCATATTTCCTTAAGTATTTAGCCTTGTTTAGTCTTCGCGCCCGCCCACAGCTGAGTGTGTGCTTCAGAATGGAGTATTTGGATACTCCATTGGAAGACCAAATGAGGCTAAATACTGAAGGAAATGTGTAATCACTTCACTACGGAACCCTTGGATTATGCAGCACAAGTCGTTTTAGGATATTTGATGGTATAGGAGTATATTGTAGTAGGCGGGTTCTAGACCAGATCTCCACACTGAACAGTGAATAGAAACCAGGCTATCCTATGTAGCAGGAGAGCCTGGTGTCACAAGGTTAAATCTAATAGATTAGTTTACAACAATTTGAATCAGGTTGCACTTTGGTGCTAACTTTTACAGCCCTAAGTATTAATGGCCTGTAATGCATTCAAATCCCACTAGAAACCCCAAAATATGAAAGATAGGTAGCAGGCACATTTGGACAACGACTATTCATTATTCAGTGACTAATGAGATATTAATATGCCCTAATGAAACAAGGTATTCATTAATTTCTTGAAAGTCCTTGCAAACCGCACAGACAGATGGAACTTGAACAGGAAAAAGATGTTTCCGATGAGACTGTCTCCATCTAATGATGTCAGCACCGCCTAATAGTGCTTTGCTAACTAAGGGTGCTTTCACACCTGAAAGTCCGGACCAAGGTCCGAACCAAATTCATTATTTTGTTACATTGTATACATTTGGTCCAGTTAGGTTTGCTTTCACACCTGTCAATATACCAGCGGACCAAAGGACTTTACATGACAGACCTACGTCTTGTCGTCATCATCTGCGTGGGCTGCGTCTCCCTATACGTGCGTGCGTCTGACGTCGGCGTGTTGTCCAGGAAGCGCTCACATGAATTCCATCCATTCCCCACAATGAACGAACAGATAAAGTTTGTCTCTAATAATATGTGACAGGGTCTGGTAATTTAAGTACAAACTCGGCAAGCATCAAATCGCGCAAATCGCGGGTAAAGTTTGTTGAATGAAAAAATA